>DWME01001842.1:0-22965 GCA_018244795.1 Parelbella ahira ahira
TTCCAAATATTTGCATTGAAATTCCTTTCGTTTTAATTTTAATTCCATAGAGATTTCTTGAGAAAAATCGTTTTCGCTTTGGTTTTTTATACTTGACAAAAGATAAAATGCTTCCAGTGATTTAAAATATATGTATGTACGTGTATATGCACAATGGAGTTGAACACGATCAAGTGAAATGCGGTAGACGCAAGTAGACCTTGGTGAACGGACTCGACTGATTGCCGGTCGTCAATTTTAAGTCGTTTTCCTTTTAACCTAGCGAAGCTTAACGGTCAATTGAACGACTATCTCTATTAGGGCACTGGCTATATTTATTCTGTCACATGGAGTTCTGAGTTCGGAAATCCGATAATAGTCTCTTATGCTTCTATCGATCTGCGTGGCTTTGGACAATCACCTCCAAATTTGACTACAATTATTGACAAGCCGAAGCTAAACACTGACACAAAGACAGTAGATATAATACATACAATGGACTAAAGAATGTAAGCCGCGACTGTACTCTTGAAAGTTCTCACAGCATCATGAGAATGCTTTTTACAATCGATATTCAAAAAAGAATAGAATCGATGTCTCTGTTGTCAACGAACAATTCTTTCGGAGATCAACAACAAGGATGTGCACTTGATAAGGCACTTTAAAGCGTGAAGTGTAAGATTTATAATCGTTTGATGGTTCTCAACATTTTATTGTTCCGTCTGGGTATGAGTTGCGTCACCGACTAAAAAGACAAAGCACGAACCGATCGAGTCGCATTGTCGGGTTAATGATGAGCCAAAACATTATTTTTAGAAGACGTTCGGCTAGCAGGCTCCATTCGCTTTATAAGGTTTACAAACGATCGTATTTGAGATACAATTTGCTTTTATGATGCCGGTAGCGTTCTCAGATTTTCCGATACGGCGTCAGCAATTAATACCTTTCCAGAATCGATACGACGGTAAAAAATATGTTAAATCAGTCCAATTAATTATCCTGTTGTAGATTCCTATCTTTAGTTACCTATGTATAAATTTCTCGGAATTATTTTGACTTCAACCCACTGTGGGTGTAAAAATAAATTAATACGTGTTATATTACTCGTGACAGATCTAAGTATGTTGAAAACTTTGCGAACTCTACATGTAGGATTTAAAAGAAAAACAAATTCGTCAATCATCAGTGTAATCATGAGAAAATAATGTATTCTTAATATATAATTGTACCATTTACATTTATTTAGGATTCTGTACCCACATACAATGATAAATTTAAAATGCGAGTGCACGTTGGACAGGATTCAAAATTGGAAAATTCGCAACGGATGTCAAACAAGCAGTGTGGTCGGTGACCATTCATTCTTTCAACAAAGACAACAGTATTCTCTAGTGTTGTACTTTTTTGTTGCCGTAAATGTTCCCGATTGTTTTTGTGCATTGTGAGCAAACATTGGGCTTATATAATGGCATTGTTCACTCGTGCCCAGCGACACTTCGCAGTCCATAATTTTCTACAATGTCTCTATATGCTCCCCGTAGTTTAACACAAAGAATTCTAATTTCGTGAACAATAAATCTCTTAATATGTTTTGATGTTTTTAATTATTCTGCCGGTTTTGTCCCCTGTTCCGGCTGATTAGCAACTAATACCCGTGTCTGTGTACGAATTGTTGGATTTCTTTGGCTTTTCATTGAATCGTCATTTGTTCGGTAGGTATATTGTTCCTAACTAGGTGCTTAGTGTCATGTCGAGTTCCGTTAGTCTTAGTGTATAGACTTTCTGAACAAATGAAATCATTCAATTGATACGTCTTTAAATGCGAATAGGTCTCAAGAATAATTTTGTTTTCTTTAAAATGTGTTTTATAATCTCAAATTATTTTATAAATGTTTTAATTAAGAACTTGGCACGAGCTCCGATTTGTATAACATCTGGCTGTAAATTAATTCTATTTCAGACTATTCATGTCAATGATAAATTTTTCCTCGTATAATAAAGCGAATACAGGGTGTACTATTGTCTTTTTCGTAAGTGTAGTAGGTATAAATATGTGTACAGTTGGCCAGTGTCGAACAAAAGCGTAGAAGGCGGTGCGTAGCGCGGTAGCCGCGGGCGAACATAAATAACCGGCTACACCGCAAACAAGCCTCGTATTTACTACATTATTATATTTTATACATGCGCTCGCGCAATACACGGAGGCTCTAATGCGCGGGCAACCTACATAATAACGCGAACGCGCGGAAGGCGTAACCCGGTGGCAATCTACCGTCTCGCTCGACGACGCCCCAGGCGCGCGCCTAAGCGAGACGAACAGCCACAAATTTATTAAAACGAAAAAAAAACTTAACAGCTACTGCACTCCGCGTCGTCTCGACAGAACTAGATACATTTTTCCACGTCGCCGTGTGCGAATGAGAGGCACCAAGGTGGGTAGGTGCGCGAGCGAGACGGCTATATTTCCGCGAGCAGCGCGCACAGCTAAACGGCCGGTCATGTGGGCGCTGCCGGTGTTGCGCACGCGCAGCTACTTCGGCGCGGTTGAGTTCCACGCTCACGCTGCGTCGTCCGGCTCGCTTAGCCCGTGTGACCTTTACTTGGTGAACTTAGGAAGCGTCGTTCGCTGTAAAACGTTCATTAGGCCCCCTTCAACCCGCGCAACATTGGTCTTCAAACGCATCATCGTCGGCATTGGAGTGAAAAAGATGGCAGGCGATCGGCAGGACCGTGGGTAAAGGTATTCGTAGAATGCGTGATCTGTATCGAGCGGGCGGGAGGCGGTGCGGGGCGCGGGACGCGTTCGGAAGCGGTGGCAGCTCCCATCGACTCCTGGGGTTATTCTTCCTCAGGCCACTGCTGCTCGAGCTACGTACCAGGCGAGCCTGTTTTTTCTGTCCACCGCACCGCACGCCACACACTCGTTAAGCCCGTGCCAACACGAGAAGTCGCCACTAATAAATTACTGTTTTTTACTGCACTCGAGCAGTCTACGCCGCGCAGCCGAGTAATTTATACGTAAAAATAAACATTAATCAGCAATAAACGCAGTCGTTAGCGCCCTAGCACAGTGAGTACTCTTCTCTTCTCTACATTTTCCTATCGAATCTCTCTTAATTGTACCTATGGTTTTAAAGTATAAGCAAATCTCAAGTTAATAAAACCACAAAAAGGCTTTACGCCCAAAAATTATACAATTAAGGGAGAGAGCGAATTCATTCATTTACTTCAAGTTTTCTACATGTTTTCTTTCATTATTTATGCATGACATTTGTTAAAACTGCGCTTTATAATATAATATGTACGTAGCAGGATGTTTTTACTAGGTCTAATTTGAATATTTTTTTTTTTATTTACGGTGTTTCTTATTTCAATCTTAATAGATATTGTACTATTTTTTAATAACCGACCTACACCAACACTTCTTTACGTTATTATTATTAAATAATTTTCCTACTAGCAGATTTTCGTATACGATTATACGTGCTTCCATTTTTGATAAAATACCCGCTTCATCATTTATTAAATTCTTATATATCCCTCTGTTAATGTGATTATATATTTCTCTCTTCATACACGTAACTATCTAGTTATAATGTATTGAAAACATTGTATAATTAAAGGAAAAAGTTGTAACGCACTCTGAAGCATATTTAAATAATCCCGACATTATCATGTAAATTGTTCTTAGCGCCTCTCTCGGCGCTTGTCATAAAAAATGAATTTCGAAAAATTAATGTCGTTCTATAATTTTTTTGTAACGAAATCATACGCACCCGGCTTGGATGCGCCATTCAGTGTCCAATAGAGTCCATTTTATGACGATTTATGGTTTATTTAACAATGAAAGAAGAATGGCTTTTGAAAAAGCGTCCCTTTTCAAACGATTAGAATATTTGGAAGCCGGCTAATATGATGCCTTTGTTGTACAAGAAAAATTCTAGAGCACGCATCATTAGCCACGAATTTCGACACCTTTTACGAAATTCCCATGATTTTTATACAAAATCAGTAAACCTTTGAGAAATTTAACATACTCATTTTGTTTCCATTATTTAACCGACAACACATTGTTTTCTAAAAAGTAATAATTTAAAGTGATATCAGTTCATATGTCAGACGAAATATTATTACACTTCAATTTCTAAATATTATCTACAATTAATCCAATTTTTTTATATATTTATGACAACATCGACTTTTGCGAACTGTTCTGTTACGTAATATTTAAGTAACAGATAAAATTAACTGTAACAGTCCCCAGGAAAAAACAATATTTAAATATTCAAACTTGAGTATCCTCAAACTGCAGTGCACCCGTATCTCATACAGGATCCTTGTCCAAAATAAAATATTACATGAACTTTATTCATAAAACGTAGGTGTATGAAAATGTAAAAAAATAGTTATACTTATGTCCACAAAAATCCTATAATCAACCTAAAAACTCCTGTACACGTTTTATAAATTTCATTGTAAATAGCCAATATTTATCCTAAATATGATTTCATATTTATGTTTATTAACACTTTTAGCGCAAATATTTAAGGGTAAGCTTGTTATTGGTTAAACGAAAAATTAATACATATCCTCAAACATTGTGCGCCCGGAGGCCTCAAACGAATTTACATCGGTAATTACTCACTATGTGGGTCGGATAGGCGGAGAGCTGAATAATTTTAAACTCATCATACAAATATGTTTCATATAAAAATATTTATTCATTTCATTATCCTTCTCTGTAAACTTAAACTATGTATTTAAATGATAAACAGGCATACGCTGAACTGAAATGTTAAACGACAACTCGTGCGTAATTTTCTTAACAAAAATAGTCTTTTTTTAACATATTTTCGTTGCATTCAGTGTTAAGTTTTATAAGAAAGTTTGATATTCAATAATATATACACACACGAAATTTCATTCACAGTAGAGATAAATAAGAGCAATATAAATATTATTTATCGTAAGCTTCCGATGTTAATGCGTATTGCAGAAGCGTATTGACAGCGCCCACGTTGGTTCGCTCCCATTTATATATTGCTAATCAGACAATTACACGAGCATACTAATTGACTTTTTTTATGATAATTATCATTAGTGATAATCCATTCAGCGTATTGATTAACCTGCCGGTCGACTTTGCAGATGACCTGGTTAGATTTCCGGTCTGATACATATTTTATAGACGTATGAGATATAATTTCTTGAATTCGGTAGGTATTTGAGTTTTGAAACTTACAAATTTTGTTATTAAATTTTTGTTTGCTGTTATGTCAGTATTAATAATGCATGCTTTTTTGCTTTCTATCTACCTCGTGATGCACCAGGCGTGATGATATAATAATGATAATAATAATAAACTTTTGTTTTGTTTATAAAATAATTTATTTTTAACTCCTAGACTATAAATACGTATCACGGTAGCATGAACATCACACCCATGCCTTTTCCGAATAAGGTTTAATGTTGGTCATTAGGCAAATCACAATGATATTAGTGCATTTTTTCTTTTGAAATGTTTTATTAGTTAAATCTATACATTTTAATAATTCATATATAACGACTGTCTCATTGGTAGAGTGGTTGCAACCGCGTCTGCCGATCGGGAGATCCTGGGTTCAAATCCCGTGTCGGGTACTATTGGATTTTTCTAATTTAGAATTTCTGGTAGTGACTCGGAGTCTGGAATTGTGTCCGGTGTATGGCAATGGGCTCATCACCTATTACATGGGACTTAAACGTAACTGGTGGATCGTGGGAGTGTAGGTACTACACTCCTATGCCTACCTCTTCGGGGATTAGAGGCGTGATCTTTCTTTTTTTATATTTAACGTTATTTAGAACAATCTTTGTTGATAAACGTATTGATGTAATTTCTCTCTATACCTACTGCTTTTCGATAGAAGAAACGTGTATATCATCTTACTTTTTTACACCTATATTTTATTATACATACATTTTAATAAAAATATACGTCTTAAGAATAAATGTGAAGAAAAACATCATGAGGAAAAAGTGTTTTACATAATGTTTTCTAAAGCGCGTAAATTCTTTTAGCCCGCGTTCTACTGGGAGACTAACGCCTCAGCTCTTACTCTGAGAGTAGATCCATATCTGACAGTGGAACGATGGAATTAGTAGCTATAGTATTGTTAAAACAATTTCTTATCAATTTACTCTTTCCCCTAGTACTTCAAAGCGTGTTAATAGACCACGCAAAGATCTGATTGGTTCTGTATAATCGTCCTTACTTTGGTTCCTCAGGGAACTCTCTAATTTTTAGAATCGACTTCAGAGTGCAGCTTTCCAGTTGGAACTCGTAACAACTGTGATTTACTCTCTCATTCCTCTTTTTTTAGCATTCTCAGCGCTTCTGAACCCAGTGCGCTATGAAGATCATGCTGCATATGATGGCAACGAGGCATTTTTTTCTCCTCTGTCTGTAAATGATCCGTAATGTAGTGTTTTAAGTTTTTCTTTTATACCGCAATTCGAACAATCATTGTATAGCTGTAACCGAAAAAAATCGTAAAAGACTTTATTAAAGTAGCTAAATCAACGCTTGTCTCAAAACATAGAACTAGCAATAGTCCAACAAATACATTTCATGGAAACGATATTGTTTACTAGCAAAGTATTTATAATGTTTGCCATGAAAGGTTAGAAATATTTCCATAATATATTGAATCTTCAAGTAATTTATTCGGCATTATAAAATATCCAATGCATTTGATCTTAATACTATTTACCATTCTTCCACGCATGCACTCCATGTTTTTCATGACCTTGTTTTGAAAGGAAGGAAAGGAAGCTGCTAAGTTTCCTTTAATTGTGGGCGAAAGTGTCAGTTGTTTTCCGAAAAAAAAAGCAAAATGGCAGTGTACGTAAACATTGAATTTCCAAAGTCTGAATTCGTCGGGAACGATTTTGGAATGTGGAGGACGCGCGGCAGGGCGTCCGCGTCTCGCCACTTTCTTTCAACTTCGCCGAACCACTCGCTCTCCTTTTTGTTTAGGGTTGTCGTGAAATAGGCATCTCGCATCAGACAAGAGATTTCCTTAGGAAATTATGCTTCTCATTAACAACGTATTGTTTATTAATTATTTTAATCGACTGATTAGATTCATTGACAGTCATTATTAAGGCCATTAACACATTTGAAAGTCACATTTTAAATCTTTGAATAGATTTTAAGATTTTTCCACCTGTTTTGTTTGGATCTGCTTCACGGCTCTCTTTCCAGAATCTAAACAATGAAGCCCGAGGTTTAGCATTAGCGAAATGCGAATTGGCAGACTTCGGTGTCTTAGAAGGTAGAATTCAAGACCATGTTAGTTTCCTCACGGTGTATTCTTAAATTGTACTTATCATTTATTTTTAATATCACACATGCAGAACTGAAAGCTGAAATTAAAATCAGTGATTCATCATTGCTCCCCAATCTATAAGCACGAGCAATTGTTAAAACTATCATGTTTTTGAATCATTACAAAGTATTGCATCAGTGTTAAGATCAGGTACCTGAACAAAATTACGTCTTTGATCAGCTCAGTAGATTTCCTTTGTATTTGCCACCCCTGCAGCACCAAAGAATAAAAAGGCCCTTGTCACATATAGGTACGCACGTATTAACACATTGGCTCATGTTTACGAGCCACGGGGTGGAATATTATCCGAAGACAATGATTATTTATCGTCAGAGACGCTTTTGTCATAACGCCGCTCGGGCGAGTTGTATCCATTAATAATAGCTTCGATGCTTCAATATTGATGGAGGCACTGATCGTTAGCATACCACTGCACAGTTCTGTGGTTTTAGTCTTGTGTAAATAAACTATCCCGTATTTAGGCACTGTTAAACTATTTATTTAAAGGCTTAAATGATAATATTTACGATCGTTAAAAATAAAAGGTTATTGAGTGTATTACCTTGTAATGACAAGCAATGGTGGTCATTATCTAGCAATGACTAGATCATGACCATCTGGGCTACATAATACATAAGTTTGATTTTAAAACCAGGACTTCGATTCGATATAAATTCATTGTCCAGATTTGAAATCTCTTTTAATTATATTAGGTATAGTACCTACAAACAGATCATCCGTTATCCTGTATGGTTCACAAAGGTAGGGAAAAACTCTACATCGGCTACATAGGTAGATATATAAATAATATTTTAAATCTCGGATGTATTATGTAGTCCAAACCTTTAAAGTCAATATGTGATTTCTTGTGAGCACATAACGCTCTCGGCATATAATTTGTAAAAGTACACAGAGGAATATGACAGGAAACTTTTGTTTATACGAGATAAAAGACAAAAGTTGGCCGAGCCTGGCCTAGTCTTATCTGGTCCCATGAAAATAGATAAACGAATTCCTTTCTTGGGATGTGTTAAATATAAACAAATAAAGAATCAAGTTTGAAGTATAGCTTTCGGGAAGCGGTGTTGGCAAACATAAATGATCGTCCACAAGTATTTGGACAAACCTCGAATTTCAACGTACTCCTCGAAATTACTATATTGACGCAGCATACAGCAATATGCAATTAAAACTTACAATTACAATAATGTTTACAATATATAACGCAATTTAAAATTTACGCACTACACAATTTTAATGCTAACCATTTTGACTTTGATGATAAGGTTTCGGCAAAACCCAAACTGCGTGTGTACATTAAAGAAATGTGTTGCTATTTTATTGCCCTCAAAACAAAGAAGAAAACAAAACAAAGAAGCATTTCGCAAAAATACATTGCGCACCTGTGCGTAAAAAAATCCCCCTCATTTACTTACTAACCTGATTACGATTAGACAGTACGTTAGGCCAATTATTCTAACTCAACACAACGCGTTCTTGACCCAAGTTGTTCTTAAGCTAATCGGTTTTCTTTATCCGTTTTATCGACGCTTATCTCAAGTTGTGTTTGCACGTCGGCACGAGCAAACGTTTTGTATTTTTCTTTGAGGATTTCCCGACGGAACCGATAACATTATTCTACGATACACTTAAAAGATAAAGCGTTTACTTATGCAAGCCTTCGTGGCTATTGCGTATCAGTAATACGGTTTATGGTTTTGTACTCTCATTGGGGATTCACAGAAGGCGCTCGCCGATATCGTTCATATTTGCACGAGTCGAGCCAGACCTTTATGACACATTGTTTGGCTGACGTGTCTGAGTTACAATACCTAATGTAATTTTAGTTTGTACTGTATTATTAAATCGGTTAACTATTATACGTATTCGAAACAGTTCTAGATATTTAGTTATTTAAATTTGAATGCTCAGTAGCACTTCGGTTTTTCTAAGGTTTTGTTTTAGGAAGCTCAGTAAGTACTCGTAATATAAAATTATTTGTTAACCCATTACGAATATTGAACAATGAGACATACTAGTTTTTGATGAACACTGTAATTATGTAACATATGTGTTTTAAAGTCTACGTTACTTCTACATTTCCGAAATATGATCTAAGTATGTGCTAACCTGAACACTTGGCCAATATTATCTTTTAACAGGTTCATTCACTTCTACGTCACTCCATTGAGCTCAGTGTTTGTTGTGGTCACTTCGCACTGGCGCTATTTGCCTACGATTGGCCAAAACTCAAACATTATACTCTAGCGCCACAGGTGACTTATACCTGCTTTTTTTCATGGATACGTAGGAAGTCAGGTGTTTAGTCGCGTTTGTTTGTGGTCAGATTTTGAATAACAAACGCTTAATATTTCTTTTTATCCCATTTGTGTATGTACATGATAATGTTCTTTTTTGATATAATAAGTTTATATGAATTTCTGAATTGTAGGCAGGAGAATTGTTTACATGTGTAATTAAAATAAAGCATGTTTATCAGAGTGGCCTATTAAATCCAGCCTGTAATTAAAACGATGTATGTATGTATGTATGTACCGGTCACGTACATACATCGTTGCTCTATGGGTTGTATGTACTCCGAGTGGATCCCACGAGAACGAGCTGCAGGCACTAGAATGTTCCACCCACGCTCACGTTTCGAGTTCAATAAAAAAGTTAACGTTCGTTTTTTGAATGCGCTTTACAATCGGCCGCCGTGTTACGCGCCACGCCCTGCGACCTGATTGGTGCACGGGAGCCCGATTAATTTGTTTTTAAAATTTCGTATTCAGCCAGCGTTCATCAATTCATGCACGATTGGTGCACGGAAGCTCGATTTTCAACTTTTTTACATAAGTATTGTGTCCGGTCGTTAATTATTCATGATTAATGAAAGCCCAATTACGTTTTCCTTTTCAACACGTCTTTTCACCGAGTAAAGTAGTTTACTTTTTATTAACAGTTTATTTTGGGTTCGTGTCTAAAAAAATACGTATACATAAGTTAACTTTTTGTTTTGTTTTATAAATGCACATATTGACTGGTTAAAAATTAGCCATACAGAATATATAATAGAATGTCGCAATGAAAGTTTATTTAGCAATGTAATTTAAGTAAATAAATTTAAGTAGATGTGTCATAAAACATTTCTTGTTGATTTAAACTACAATTATATATGTACCAACGTCCCATTTAGATCACTCTTTGTCGTTCTAAGCATTCTAGGGAAGGTCTTTGTTAAAAAATGCAGAGTCTTTACGAAAAAAGCATAGTTTATAAATTATTATGACAAACATGAATTATGAGGTAGAGTGATTTTATTCGACACTTTATTTGAGAGATAGATGTTATACACTTCGTTTTACGGATTAGATATTTTTATATAACTTACATACTTAAGTCATTTTTATACTGTATAATTTAAAAATTGAAAAATATGGTTCAAAGGCAACAAACTGCTGAGATGTATGAAATATGAGAGCTTGTCTTAAATTAATCAAATGTCTTAAATGAATTTATCAAATCTTTAACTTCATCGAACATTTCGATTGATGTAAATTCAAAACGAAAACGGTGGCACGTATTATGCAAGCAATGTACAGTGAACATTATGTAATCCACGTATTTTTTACCTACAGCCTTTCATTGGCTACCGCGTAAACCAGTAGCGGCTGTTATGTGGGCATATGTGTTTGTTGGTGTTGGTATGTGAGTGTTTTTGTGTGTGTGTGCTACTGTTCCCTCCCTTGGTTAATTTGAAGGGAGGGTCGGAGTGTAGAGCAATCGCTTACGTACATTTTTCTCAAGTGGTAATTTTGTAGAGTTCATCTTAAAAGAGAGTGATTATAATTTATTCATCGTTGTAGAGATTATTGACTCTTACTTTAATTAGGTGCGTGTAATGTAAAATGATTAGAATATTATAATATTTAATAACTTTTATGTTTAATGATTATTTTAAATTAGCTTGTATTATAGGATAGGTTATAAATTTATGTTAAATTTTATTTTTACAGTGCTTTCATTAATGTAGGTAGGTACTATTAGTTGAAGTAGTATTTAATAACGGTTTTCTGTAGAAAGAGGTGTGTCATAAAATAGTTACATTTTTATATTTACGAAACACATCTTACGTGGTTTCTACCTATTGTACAATTGCTAGAGAAATATCGGTTTAATACTATCATAGAGCTGAGTTATAAATAACATTTGTAGAGAGCGTGATCAATTTATAATTGTATAAAAGTCAATATAACACGATTTGGGCGGGTTTATGTTCGAATGGATTTTCGCGCGGTTTTTATAATTGTTATATGTAGGTAATTCTTTTAATAACTTGTGTTTAATTCTCACTTATTAGTGTATAGTAACCAATCAAACTCAATTCAGCAAGCACGGTACGTAGCGAGGCGTACAGCGCCGGGGGCTACGCGATATATCAATTGCGCTCAGACGTTGCGCCGCTCTAACAGAGACGACTGTAGAGTCGATAGAGTTCATATTTAAACTATTTTTGGTAACGTTTATAAGAGTTATGTGGCAAATGCAGAGTTCATGTATAGACGTATTTATTGCAGTTTTTTATTGTGACTTTTATAGTTTTAATATGTTTTATGACTTTAGAAGATGTTTTGTATGCTTAAGTTGAACAGTCGGCCGAGTATTGGAATATATTGCGGGAGACAGTAGTTACCATAAAGTACATAGTAGAACCATAGATGATGATGACGATAATGATCATGATATTCTATAGATTGTGGATTGTTACAATAATAACGCATAACATTCATTTTGATAGATATGTCGATGTATGTAGTGCAACTTCTTATGTCTTGCTATTGTGATGGGCATCCAGACAACTTCTTATCTCTTATATATTGTGATGCACATCCAGACATTGCAATCGAGTCAGAAGAAAAACAGTATCATAAATATTACCCTAGTTAATTACTTTTTGAATTCAGTGTATTTAGGTAATCTTAACTCATAAGCGTTTAACTATTTATCATCGGTATAACAACCTCTTGATTTTATACTAAGTATGATATGAGCTTTTACATATTTAAAAGCTTGCTTGAGTAGATGTTGATGGAATAACTATTCGAACTTTCCCGCAAGCTCGGTACGTAGCAATGCAAACCACCGGAGGCTATACGATCGGGCGATACTTCGGTCCTTAGATACTTCAACGCTTAACAGAGACTGCTGTTGAGTCGAGTTGAGGAGTTATTAGATGTTATTTTCATAATAATTTGCGTATTTGAGTATTTGAGTTCCATATTACCTATCAGGCTATCATCACTATAAAGTAATCAGGAACCTTACTTTTACGCAATATTTAAAAAGAACCCTAATAAAAGTGTAATAATTAAAGTAAATCACCGCCAAGTCTGAACAATCATCCAGTTTAACGAATCTAGATTAACTAGGCTAGATCATTTCATATTTAGCTTCACTTAAATCTTTATTTTGTCTGACGTACTGAATTGCTATCCATTGATGACAATAAACATGTTGTAGTACAAATTTGAAATATTTTTGAAATTATTTTTATTAACGAATTCGACTCTATACGACTTGTCGTCCTGCGCCCGCGCATACCGTTCCTGTGGGAACGCGCGAGACATAAACTGTTTCGTTATTTCTGCTCACTCGCTCATTTGTATATTATAATTTGGCTCAGCTTAGCGCGGCCGGCTTGAATTTAAATTGTTATATTATTACACTGATTATGTACCACGCCTATGCATATAACTCGTGAAAATATGCAACCATTTTCACAACTATAATTTGTAATTCGTTTTTAGCTCCATGCAATAACAGCACTGAGATAATGGGCCCTCATTACTAAAGATTTATTCATAAATAAACCCGAACACGGTAATTATAACAGCGTGATTCAGCTCATACTTCGGATTCTACGTTCGATCGTTAAAGGACAAGCTAACAATCGGATTCCATCCCTCTCTATATTTCGGCGATGGCTATCAGTGGGAGCGAGATGAACGAGTCATTGTTCGTAAAAATGTCAAATAGAATGATAAACATAAAACTTCGTGTTGAAATACACCGAGGGATGAGCACGCGCTTAACAATATGATGGTAATATTTTTATTCAAATGCGTTTGATCGTTTTATATATGAGTGTATTCAAGTGATTCATGTGTTGGTATCGTTTAAGGGGTACTTTAATTTACTGTGGAGGTCCGTAATGGTTTCGTTGGCTTATTATTCTTTAATTATCCAGATAGCATTGCAGCGGGTATTGGTCCGAAGTAATAATAATTACTGTTTTGTTATAAAGCAATAAGGCTCTTCTGTTTATAATGATGCATTCACAGTGAAGATGTAATTATTGAATTATTCGCCTTCTATCATAGGACTCTTTTCCATTGCGTCATGAAATAGTCACGGCATTTAGAATATTGGGAACAAGATATAACAAACTTCCGGTATCAATAAGGGAAGAATTTGGGTATAATACATTTGAATTAATTTTAACTTAATAATGAATATATGATAGAAACACCTGAAAATATCTAGGGTATTGAACGTTTTCAAAAGCAAAAGAATTTGCACAAAACCAATTAACCGGTAATACTTCACACGGTCCGCTCCACACTCTTACGTGATCTATTATAATATAAGCTTTGACGAATTCCGAGAAAGCTCTAGAGCCCGCGTCACGCTGACTCGGCAAGCCCGCTCGTGAAAACCGAACAATGGCACAAAGCGCCATAATAAACCGTATTAGATCCAATCATAAAGGCGGTGACACAATAACTTGATAAATATTGGTGTTGGATGTGGAGGTGCCTTTTTATTTTCGAGTTTCTCTTTTTATGTGCACGATTGAGCGTCAGTGTATACATTATACAATAAGGACTTTGTGTAGTTCCGATACTAGTATAGCTATCTCTTAACCGGACACTTCTGTGACTGCTGCATAAAATGCTGAAACCTATGGTAAGATTCGACTTTTGAAACGTTTAGTACTAACGTAGGGTTTCTTACACCTGAATAATATGTCTTTTATTTTTTATCTACGTAGTTCAAGAGGCTTGATCGCGACTTATGAAGCGTCAACCTTTTAATGTTACATTTAGGTATATTAAAACTGACATTGACGTGAAGAATTATAATGGAATCATTGGTAGTGCGCTAAGCTTTTCGTATTTTATTGAAGTTATGTCTTGTATGGGGCGAAATTAGCGATCTTTAATGATCGACTCTTTTACTATGTTGTGGGAAGTTTTATTATGGCCTTAAAGACATATGAATGCGTCTACTAACGTTTATGGTTAGTATATGATCTTTTGTTCAGTAGATACGAATACCGTGCCCGTGGGTATTGAGGGAGAATTGTCTATTGCAAAATAGAATTTGTACGTCTGCGTGTTCAGATATAAATTTTACTTTACTATTCCTTATATGGTTTTAGCGTATATTATGCGAAATATGCAAGCTTTTCTAAAGGCGCGTGAGATTGTAAGGATAACGGTCAATGCATATTGGCATTCAATTTCGTTTCGATTACGCTCCAGTAAGATTGTTACTACTGCTATTAAGATTGAATGTATTACTGTTTGTAATTTTTGGAGAAAGTAAGGAAACCTTGAAGATCAATGTGGTTTTTCCGTAGTTTCTAAAATTTTGGTGTAATTCATCATAATTTTCATCAGCCATTTTAACGTTCTCCTCTTTGGCACTGGTTTTCTCTGAATGAGGCGGTTTAAGACCATTATTTGCCACGTTAGCGAAGATACGGGTTGATTGATATTAGACTGCAAATAAACTGTTCAATTCAATTATAATTTTTTTAGACCATACAATTAGTTTTTGACCTATTCGAGGTCTGACACGAATCGGATAAAATAGTGTAGATCCTGAAATATTTCGCGAGATACAAGTGAATCCTACGACTGAACTAGTCTTTGATATACAAATCTGCCTTTTACACCCGCCGCACTTTATTGTTGCGGTCAGAACAGTCCGTACATTATTCATTACTGCATTTTAATTGATCGATGCTTTTGAACTCATTGAAAGGAAGCAATTTATTGAGTTTTTGAGTGAACACTCGTTAATATAAGCACCGCTGCAGTCAGTTACTATGTTGCTCACAATCGACTAACAATTTCGTTTTATAGCGTTACTGATGTTCGTACGTTTGTGGAATTTTGCGTAATTAACTTCGAAGTGGCAGTTTTTGCGGTCATTAAGATGCATTCTGTACAATGTTTACGATTCTCGTGAGATGTAATGAGCCTGAATAAAAACGTGCGAGAGATATTTTGTAATTATTGAACTTATAAATAGATGGAATTTCGTTTTGACTTATTTTTTATGGTGCAGACTTGTGAATAAAATTATTGCCACTTATACACATTTTCTTGTTTGCGTAGGCGCGTGTATTTTAATTTTAATACTTAGCACTACTTGTAAGTTATAAACTACTTTGTAATGAGCATTCGTGTTTTATTAACTATCGTACCACACAAACGTGATTTAATATTAAAGATTAATACAAATAAAACAAGAACAGTGGAAGCAGAATAAAAATATTCGCAACTTTATCGCTGATGTGTTAGTAATAATTTTATCTATTAGTTCAATAATTAAAAATTATGAATAAATGACTTATAATTATATAATATAATTTTATCATGCAAAAATTTAATTAAACACATAAAATCCAATGATTAAGAAACAAAAATTTACTGACATATTTGGAATAATACAGCAAATCCGTTTAAGATTACAGATCGCTCTCATTGTCACTTTCCAAATGGTATCATTAAATGGAAAAGCTATTCGCGCCGGTGGTCCCCCTGCCGTCGCCTTTCACTCTTCATTAAGGAATCTTGTTGACTCACAACTTTTAAAACAAACGAAACCTCAACTCATTTCAACGGAAGTGACACATCTTTTGCGCATTATTTTTAAATGATGATTTTTTTTAACAGCAGTTGTTGTAGTTGTTATTAAAACGAGGAAATTTTATTGCGAAAGTTTCAAATATTGGGCATACTAAGCAGTCGGATATTTATTGTACACACAATTTAAAACTTATAAGTTGTGACTATGGTTCGTGGATTGGCTTGTTCTAAGTACATTATAGATATGCATTTAGAAAAATGTGTTAATGAAGGGATAAATTTATAAAGATAGCACTGAAAATTAAATTCCAAATAATGTTACAGTTTAAAAGATATTGTTACAGGTTGTAATAGGTAGATAGCTATTCATTCGATTTAGTTGTTTAATTAAAAGATACATCATCGATATTTCACAGTACATTTAAGACACACTACGAACAGGGTTCAGTTTGATTTGTTCTTGTTGGTGTATACAGTGCTGACGAAAACAAATAACTAACACATTAATATTGCTTTTAACAGCCAATATACATACGTACGTAGAATGTAGGCTTTGTACTTGAATACTATATCTACATTGTATGACGTAGGTACTCATCTTTAACTTGACGTATGCTAATTAACTTCCAGTAATATTTATTACGAATTGTAGTAACTTTCCACGTATTGTTTTGCGTTCATACTAGAAATAATTTCTAAGAAAACTCAGCGGCTACGTCAACAACTATATGTATGACCACAATATTGGTCATACGCATGAGTTATAAAGTAAATCATATTAAGTATAGATACGTGATATAGGTACAGTAATACGGATATGTCCTACGGTGGAAAGTTTTCCCGGAAAAAAATGCCCTCTTTATAAATCTTTACTAAATATATTCGCAGTTAGACAAAAAGTATTGTAAAATTCATTAACAGAAAGCTTCCATTACTTGCACGTGTAATGTTACATGTTGTTTTCGTATCTAGAAATAATTACAACAACATTACATTTAAAAATAAAAATAAATTACGTTTAGAAAATAACAATCGTTTTGTTATCAATGTGCAATTACCGTCACCGTTGTAAAATTAACATCTTACAAGTAAAATGTTTATTAGAATACGATTGTACAGTTTTTGTTATTAAAGGAATTTAAAAAAAATATGTTGTTAATAATTATTTTATGTGGGAACATGTGTAGATTTCCTAATTGCGAATAAGACAGGTAACATGGCACGCTTATTATTCCGTGAAGTATAATGCCAATGGGTCACAGGTCAAGATGTGTGAATCATAAATGATTTTTTAAGAATATACATCAATACATGACTCATCCGAAGATCCGCTTGGACTAATTTTAATAAGCTCTGTAATGCAGCGATGTTATCTGCGTGGGAAAGATTAGGTTCTTTAGAGCACACGACAATTATTTTCTTTTGCAACTTCAGCATAGCGTTTGTTTCACATAGAAGTAACATAATGTTTATTAAACATCAGGTAACATTTTTCAAATTAATCGTAATATGATATACGTATACAAGATTTTATTTCATTTTTAAATATTTGTACAAAGTATTCTAAGAGTATTTAATTTTTCGCCTCTACAGTGTAAGCTGATCCTCACTAAAAATTTATATATAAGATGATTTAATAATAATAAAATTGTAAAATTCAATTATATTAAATTAAATTGTCTTTTACTTAAAATGAATGGGAATATAGGTGTCTATCTATATTTAAAGCTATGCGCATGTCAACGCTCATAAAGTCGTAACCGATGTATGTACAAAACGGTATCGTAAACAGCATATCTTTAGAAGCGAAAGAGTCATCCATTTTGCCACTAAAAGAGGATCCTCGTGACCACATCAGATGTTTATCACTCAAAGCTCATACGGAAGACTTTGTAACCGTAAAAGGCTGTGTTGAAATATTGTTACGGCGAAGATTCTAGATTGCCGTTTTTTTACTTAAACCAACTTAACGTGAGTGGTCGCCGTCGTGAGTCTACGATCGCGTAAGAATTTTTGTCATTTACGTTTTGGGAACACCGGCTTTTGTAACATAGGTGGTAATACGAATGGTAATACGAATAACCATGCGAATACAATACCTATATCTAAGCAATAATATCATATACATATTAACACACAATGATCGTATTATTCATTATGATTTTCAATACAAATAAAAAGTCGATTAGGTTTGTATTGGAAAATCATAAGTAGAATATTTTTTATTCAATAACTTCGTTTTGAGATATTTGCGTTCTTACGTAGAATTATTAGGAGGACTGTTGAAGTATTGCTGAGTTATAGACTACTCCGAAAGAACAGCGAGATTATGGGTGAACGGTTATTGACGAAAACACTGATCTGAGGAACCTAAAAAGTCTTTCATGTTCCACTGTTTTCCATAACTCTCCTTCGACACTCTTTACATATTGAAAATCGGACAGAGGCGGAAATCGTCAAATAATTATAACTTATTTAGGATGTAATAAAATTTTTAAAAGTATCGAATGAAATATATTTATTTGTGACTATCTTTGATATTGTCTGTGTAATTAAAAACAAAATATATTATTTAGTCCGTATAAAGTCAGTATTAATTTAATGGCAGAAAACAAACGAATGGTCAATGATATCGGAAAACGTTACCTATATCATTACCGAACGCTTGCGATGAGACGTGCTATGAAAATACGCATTACCGGTTTTCATTTTACACACATAGGTACTCAAGGCGATCGTTAACATAATTTCAAAGGAGTTTAGCGTAATAAAATGTGTCATGAGTGCCGTTTCACGCGTCTTCCGAGAATTTAATTTTATAGCTTCTTTAACGCATGAAATTTGAATATTGCATCGTACTTGTGGTTTTGCACATACATATGTATATATGTATGTACTTGGTTTCTGTTGTATTGAATTTTCCCATTCAATTAAAAGTGAATTCAATGCAATGAAAATACATATATTTGTTCAGTTTCGTTAATACGATTTTTCGAGGTTTTGTTTCATATTTCTACATATTTTATAATTGTCTTACGAAATGTAAGTAAAAATGATGGTGATGATTAAAAACCATTTAAAGTCGATGTCAACGATGAAAACTTTTTTGTTAAGCAATTTACAAATAGTAAAATATTTAGCCGTATAAACAATAATTTACGTTTCTTATAGAATGTTCTGTATTCTCATATTATGTACCTAGTAGATATATGTCGGAAGTTATCACATGCGCTATTTGACTTTACCGATAGATTTAAAAACTGAAGTAGACACTACATTGAGCTAATGTAGAAAGTTCGCGCATGATTTGGTAATGGCATTTCACAATGCCTTAGAGAAACTTCGATGGATTATATATTATTATAATGTCACGTCACGTTCCATACGGGTAGGCAAAGTGGACGTGTAAATTTGATAAATCATTAATAGGCATTGTAGTTAAGATACTAAATCGGTAGGGTCACCGCCTATCCCATTGTGGGACGTAAACGTAACTGGTGTAACGTGGGACTGTAGTACACTCCTCTGCCTACCCCTTCGGAGATTACGGGCGTGATGTTACTAAATAGAAAATGAGAAATGTTTGAAGCCATGTGTCAGTGTAAATTTCAATTGAAACAAAACAATGTTAGTGGCTATAAATAAATACAGAACTGGATCTGTACAATTTCGCGGAGCTATATAATCTAGAAAGTACAACGCATGACCGCGGGCTCGGTAATGACAGAAGCCGAAAACAATTGGCAATTTTCGGCGGCCTGTCGAAACGCCGAAATGAGTGTGTTTCGTGAAGCCGTGGCACGGTAGCCGCGAGCCACCCGCGGCCTTCCCACCGCGGCCACTTGCGCTGGTGATAGCGCTTGTGTGAAAATATGTAATTGCAGACATACTTTTTAATGGTTTTTCTGTCATAATACATTCGTTTCGGTCCTATTTCTGTCGTGTTCTAAAATAGGTACTTATCTATGGTATTAGTGAAATAGACCAGTTTATTTAAAAGTTTATTTGTCAATTGTATCCTATTGTTACATATAACACGCTTCCACTTACAATGTATCTACTTAGTGATATTCAATACCCATTAACATTAATTTTTTGTGAAGTTTCTACATAATAATGATAATAGCAAAAGCTTATTATTAATATCTGTATTTTAAAGTTTTTTATGTTTATTTTAGAAAATATGATTTTTTTAAATAAATAAATCTATGCAGGACATTTGGAACAATCTATTTCATTACAAAAAAATGTACCAAATAAAATAAATCATAACTTGAAATTGAAACAAAATTGAGGCAGATATGTTCATGACATTCTCACCCATAAGCGGCGACAGCGCCTCGCATTTTCCCGTCCGTCATCAGCTAACCGTAGCTACCTGTTCATTCACGGCCCGTGGTGGGGGCTACGCGCCTTCCGCGTAACCTTATCAGCAGTTTCCGCACCCTCTCGCCAGCGCAGTTGCTAAACGCACCCGTTGCAAGTCGCACGTCCAACTTGTCACATCCAGCCGCTCTGACTCCGTGTCCATATTTCGTCAACTCTCGAAGTCAAGCACACATTAACTGGAGTCGCGTGTATCGTTATAGTACAACAGTGAAAGTGACTATAGTAAGAGTAGTACGTCGTGTATTGTACGGTGTACTAAGGTGCGTATTTCAGTATAATTACCGTATTAAAATCATTGAGCGTTTGTAATTACTTATTATGATAGATATTACGTGTCAATTAAAATAATTTATACGGTGTACATCTATTTACACTTGCGATTACTTTTACTTAAAACGGAGTTTCACTTAAAATTTTACCGCACGTTTTTTGTAAACTCGGTGGTACAACAAAAACGCATATACCCTCGTCGTTTCATACAACCGTATGTACAGTATAGCTAAGACAAACACGCATTACGTTATCTTTTAGCTGCCGCTCTAATTTGCACCTTATATCCATATGACATAATTCATATTGCTTTGTAGATAGTGTACTGATAAGTTATCACTGCTGTACAGGCTCCGAAGCCCCGCCCGTCGCGCAAGCACCATAGACCAGACAAAATGTTCGCCGTGATGCAAATCGACGAAGACCACACCCGGGATTTTAGGCGTAAACTGCGCCCCAAGTGCGAGTTCGTGTGCAAGTACTGCCAGCGTCGGTTCACCAAGTCCTACAACTTGATGATCCACGAGCGCACGCACAAGAGCCCCGAGCTCTCCTTCAGCTGCGAGGTCTGCGGGAAGAGCTTCAAGCGGCAGGACAATCTGCGCCAGCACAGGTCAGTGACTTCTCCTTTTACTAAAATATACGCATTCAATAATGTTTACGTTACAATAACTAAAAAGGCAATTTATAAGCAATGTAAACCTTCCGTAAATATAATGTATATGTATCTATTATTAATTGTGTGATTACTTTGTGAGAAATTCGTGACGAAAGCGTTCGAAAATTCTATTGATGTTGAATACTATTAATGTTCTTAAAATGAGATCTTTAAATAACAAAATTGTGTTCGTCGGCTTGAACCTTTTTCTACTGATATAATAATACAGTGGAGTGTATTTTCATTAACGAAATTAGGTAGGTTTTATCAGAACATCATGTACAGTTTAGTTACAGGCTGTAATACGTAAATTATTAGACAATTAACATATTTCAATGAATTGTTATAGATGACATTCGTTTCTAAACCGTAAAGACGTCAATATGAGTTTATTTCAATTGTTCGAGTACAACTTTTGTAAGTGATATTAAAATTGTGTAACTATTTGGGTTAGAAATTTATTTATAATTCATTTTTAGAGGTTGCTAAATTAATCTGAATATTAACTAAATGCTTTTTATCCGTTCATGTATCCACTATATATAATTTTGTTGGATGTAGCAAAGTAAAAGAAAGATGCTTTGTGGAAAATTGTTAATAACAGAGATTATATGAAAGGATATTTTAAGCAATAGTTTAGTCTTACATTACGATTTTAAGGCTTTTATACTACAATGAGAACCGTGTTTAATAGAGAAATATTGATAGGGTTGCTGAAGTACTAATGTCAAAAAATTGTGTTTTTTTCCACAAAGGCAAGATCGTTTCAAGCGGTAACGCTCTAGTAACTCGTTTTATTTTAAGTAACGGTGTTTCTATTGTGTTCCATTTTGTACATGTTTGTAGGCAGATATACCCAAATGTGACAAGTTTATACCTATCCCTTAAGAAGAGCAATGTTAATACAATTGTTAGGTAGAAAATCGCTCCCATTATACGGATGTCTTGGAGATGCCGTGGCATACATATATCACCGTGTATATGTCTATAATAAAACACATTTGTACATCAAATTAATATACATAGTATAATGAATATATTACGCATGCACCCCCTTAATAAACAGGCCATCTTTTTAAATATATTAAGATTTCCTATTAAAGTTGATTTACTTTTAATTTCAATATTATAAAACTAGCTTAAGGTAATTGTTAATTTAAAAAACCTTACAAAATGTTCAACACAGAGAATAGTACGTTGGTGTAGTAGACTAATAAACCAAAAGTACCGTAACGTTATATGACATCACGACTGTATTTCACCGGAGGGGTAGACAGAGAAACAGAGACTCCCAGATATCTTCTTCTTAGCGTGTCGATGACAAACACATTTTAAGTCCCTAAATCACTGGCAGTCATTAGGTCTTCCTGGGTGCAGGTATTAGGGCACGCAGGGCACGATTTGAGGTGGTCCATCGTTT
>DWME01001843.1:0-22964 GCA_018244795.1 Parelbella ahira ahira
CCACCGGATGTCGCAAATGTAAACGATCTCTCTATCTATCTCCTTACTTTTTGTATATCGTCCGTGTCCATCTACACGTGCATCGTCGTGTCCGTGTGGGTACCGAGATCCTCTCGTTACTTGAATAAACGAACCCACACTCGTAGTTATATAGTATTTATTGTGATGTACTTTTTCGACTATAGGAATATTATATTAGATGTTCGAGGCGGGCGATAGGTTCTAGTTATTATTGTTAACCACTTGGTTACTCTCTCGCGTATCAAATTGTTACTCATTCATGTTCGCTATCACACGTCATCGAGTGCCAGCGGCGTGTGCGTGCGTGAGGGTGTGTGCGTGCGTGCGGGTGTGTATGTGTGCGTGCGTGCGTATGCGTGCGTGCATAGAAGACGGATTCGTTGTTCACATTGCTCCGTAATATGAAATCAACCGGTACCCCTTCTCAGATGTGTTATTCATTAAATGAAAAAAAAAATCTAATGGAAAACATTCGATCTTATGCGAATAAAATTAATTAATACTATTTTTATTATCATTACTATTATTATTGCTATTAATTAATTATTATAGACTGTAATATTATTTATTTTGTTTCATTAAAGTAACGTTTACTTTAATTGGATGCACCGTGCGTTATGAAATATAGTTTAACGGTAACAAGTACTTATTGTTTGATGTGTTGAAAGTGAGGCACCTTGTGGTAGACCGGTAGCTTCTCAACGGATATCGCTAAATATATTAATGTTAGCGTGGATAAAGACAAGTATGTGATGCTGTGCGCTCATTGTATTCCGTTCTGCACGATACCATTAAAATGAAATTTTATAATTTTATCGGTGTGTGTATGTACGGATAATACGTGTATTTAAGTGTATGTTTCATTAGAGTGCGTGCGAGGCGTGTGTGTGTGTGTGTGAGTGCGTGTGTGTACGATGAATGCATCCACTACATTTTATGCTGTATAGTTTTGTGAGATTTGTTTTTTCTTTCACGTTTTATACGATGTGGAGAAATAAATAATTGTTTATAAATATTATTGTAATGTATTTGTAACATGTATAAATTCGGTCACTGTGGCGCCGTCGAGTATATAATGCACGTTTAAATAAATAATTTTTAATCGTTCGTTCCTCCTAGTTACCAATATTTTTAAAAATTCATTAGGGAACTTATTTCTTATTAACGACGTATTTAGGTCTACATGTAGGGGGACAACGTAACCACTCTCTAGCCATCTCCAAATTATTTAAGGGTGCAAATATGCTGATATATACATGCATATATGTATATATATATATATATATATATATTTTAATTGCAAGTACATTGTAGTATTATGAATTGTGAGTTTTGAAAAGCGCGGTAAGTTTCCATGTCGGATATGATTATATTTTTAATTTATTTGTAATGAACATCGTTACGGTCTCACTGTCGCCATCCAGCAATAAATAAATATTTATAAATTAACATATTAAATGAATAGAGTTGTGTTATATGTATTCGATAAAATTGTTACAATCTACGCGTTAATTCAATTATGTTGTATGTAATCACTAACTCCGGTACAAGTAAAGAGTTAATGCAACTAATTCTCAATTGAATACGAATACAATGTTCTTAAACCAATAACAATTTTAAATTTGGAACCATTTGTCAATTGAATATAAATACAATATTTCTCAAATCTAAAGGCTATTTATTCAATTAGAAGTGAGAGCGTAACGCTTTAAGTATTTCGTCGTATATTTGTGCTTGAACGGTGAATTCATTGTTGGTCGAGGGGTAGCTGAAAGACGCACGTTTAAATAAGTGCTAAACACACCACCCAGTGATGAGCTGTGCTAATTTATTTAACTAATATTATTACCATTGCTGCATGCAAACTGGAAGACAGACCCTTAACAAGAAACGTCTGAAGCGTTTAGTTTTGGATCGACGCTGGATGTTTTCAACGGACGTAGTTAACACTTGACCGCCCAATAGGAAGTTGTTTTTGAAGTATTCATGTCTCACTTGACTGTTCTGTTGCTATTGTAAAGAATATTGTGTGATACAAATTTTTGGAGACGCTGGACATTTTGGATGATTAAAATTTTATAATTAATATTTACAAGTTGAAGAAGACGTTTGAGATTATGTTCAAGGTACAGTTCAGTACATGTGTACGTAATATTGGAAAAATATCTAAGACACTAATTTAAAAGCAAGCGTGGTTCAGAGGTCTCTGGAAGCGACAAATGAGCTTAGCTAGGAATCCCTTTACATTATCCAAAAGCATCTATAAATATAAAGCCAGAAGCCCCTATCCACCGCCAATTTGATAATATCGCGTTTATTCGTAATTATTATTTAGTTAAAGTTCCAGTTTGTATGCAACATTGCGTTCGAAATTGCACATTGAAAACGACGGAGTGATTTGATTTATCTCATTAGCGCTTGTAGGTTCGTTGGAGGAGTCGCCGCGGGCGGCCGCACAAAACGATGTAACTTCATGCCAAAGTCAATTGAGCTATGAGAAGCTTTCTGTCGCTTGTGTACGCGATAAGTGACAACTATGTGTAATGATGATAAAATAAATAATTCTTCAACCTTGTTTATGGTTTTATTTAAGGAAATAACACCCTTTATATAAAACGTGAAACATTGGTGTAATTTGGTTGGCCTCGCTGTTATATCCAAAGTATGGAAAGTTTCAAATGTTTTATTTTGTTCTGTGAGATATTTTAATAGTCTCTCTTGTAACTATACAAGTAAATACATATTTAGCATTTAATTTAAAATAATGTCTTCTCTAACAGACGTATGACATATAGTCAAATTCGGATTTGAAATTTAAAATATCTTTCATATAAACCTTGTTGCCTGTGGGAACTAATGGGGCATTGCAAACACTTAGGCCCTGTACCGTCGAGGAAGTGTTCGACAAGTTTTTGTTCTTTACACTCTCAAAATAAAAGTCAGTCTTATAAATAATTAGGTACTGGCATTATGAAGTATTATTGCCATAAGTTCTGTCACAAATCTGTGACACTCCACATGTACATAAATTATATAAATACAATTCAGGTGTGGTCACCACTTTATAAGAGTTACTAAATTCTACAGACAAGGATTGTAATCGCATAGATTTTATTCTGGACTTCTAATTTAATAAAAGCCTATGAATTAAAAAAACTTTGCGCCCAGTAGCTCAAACAACTTAGAGTATGAATTTAACTAAAAGTTTAAACTTTTATTTTTAATAAGATAAATATTTCAGTTCATCTCCACATATGGCTATCAGATTCCAAACTGGCAACATTTTATGCTGTAGTAAGCAGAGCCTGTTAATCTACCTAACATGTAAATATGTATAATTAAGTACCTAATATATTAATGACAGACAAACACAACCCATGTTTATGGTCATCACACAATTTGCCTTGAACCCACAACCTCCGGTTCAGCAGTCAAGTTTACCGACCATTGACCCAACATTTCAGACTTAATTTCATATTAATATTTTAACAAAATAAAAACGCATGTTGAACACAAAATAAAATTTTATTTGATTTTAAAAATTATAATCTATAAAAATAATACTTCAGTCAATCTGTTTACAACACTTATGTCCTAATAAATAATTATAATCAAATGGTTAGTCTATCACAGAAATATTAACTATGGATTTTTGATGGAATATAAATAATTCTTGGTAACTGGTGACCAAAAGATTTCAAATGTATGTTAAATTTAAGTAACACTTGATATTGGCATTAAATACTGAGTCACATCATCCACTTTATTTAAAAAATATCTTAATATGAAAAATATGATACATAAAGAGGACAAACTCCAAAGTAAATGTAATATTTAGTGCTTCTTTCAAAATGCACATGTCTATGAATTGCTTACTAGAGACAGAATTAAACATTATTTATATATCCATTAGTGCTTGTTGAAAACAATGAACATTTAAATACATAATTATGGTTTTAGTAGGCATCCTTAATTTTAAAACAATTTTGGAACATTTAATTTTCACAACAATCTATTATTTATTAAATAATTGATATTGTAATAAAATATGTAAATAAATTAAATTATTTACCACTGTAAAACAACAAGACCTATTTGGCTTATCTTGAGACTACCAGGATTTAAGAGCATTTGGGAAATTTTGCACCTATTTCAGCCCAAATGATTACCATTTTGACACCATAGTGGTTTAAAAGAAATGTCTTAACCCTTAACAACCCAGTAAGCTTTACAAACGTAACTGACCAGAAGTGTCCAATGGACACCATGTATACTTCTAGAGAAAAAGACAATAATTATGAACTGTAATGTAGTTTTAAGCAATATATCGGACACTTGTGGGTCGATAAGTTACTATTTTAGTTTATTGTAAATAAATGCTATATAAAGGATATTGTAAATATTTTTATTACAGATTTAGAATCTTAAAACCTTGCAGATGGAATAAATAGTGGTTTTTCGTAAAAATAAAAACTTAACTTTTTATTCGTAAATGAACAAAAAAATGTGTCCGCGAGACACTTGTGGGTTGTTAAGGGTTAAAGAGGTTACAAAAAACAAAATTTATTGTACTTCACACATTTATCAACTATATAATTGGAATACTTATTTTTTTTTTTTAATGTGTCACCCTGATTATTCCAACCCAACTTACAGGTTCTATTGGACTAAGTGTTCAGTGAAACAATTGAATGAATGAAATGACTGAAACAAACAAGAATTGTAAACAGAAATAAAGTAATAAGAATTAAGTTCTTTTGTTCTTATAGTTTACGATGTCAACTTTGATTGTAAAATTGTGTCTTTTATTACAATTCCATTAAGGTGACAAATCTCCTATCATATGTATGACATTGTGTAACTATAATCGAAACAGGACACATAGAATTCTCTCTATGGTGAACTAAATTTATATTTAAATATATAAGATAAAAAAACATATACAGACCATGTTTATGTTTGTTTGTAGAACAAATCTACTTATTTTCACACTAATCATATATACTTAGTTAAGAATTACTTTTAAATATAAAAATATATTGTGTTCATTTTAAATTATAACAAAGCTTTGGTTAAAATTAATTGGATATTTTATATAGCTTTTAAAACGAATGCTGCCGATTATTTAAAGAACTGCGAGGATTAAAACGGTAAAATTTTAAAATGTCACTTAAACACGAAACAATTTCACACTATATTAATTATTAAAACTATCATTATTGTTACATTAAAGGACAGTTTGTCATACAAGTGTCAGATGCCAACTTATGTATGTATATTAGTCGTCACACCGAAGTCTAGAAATTTGTGTTCACTTACATTATCCTAACTTAATAAATATTCCTGCAAGTCATTGGTTTGAAAATTTATATGGGAAAAGTATAGACGAAAGATTGCTCTTACATCGAGGCGAAAAGGGGAAAGTGTCGTTCGTAGGTGACCTTTATTTTACGTAATATACAAAGTCAACGTAAGGAGCAGGGCTACAAGGGCAGTAAATTGCAGTTTTGTACAAAATTGATCAGTAATATTTATAAGGCTTTCATGACTTGTTTTAAAATATCTTCACGGTTTACCAGTAATATTTAAAGGATTTTCGTGTAATTCAAGAAAATAACGGGTTTACTAGATCGAGTTCTTTTACGTTGTCCAATTTGACACAGTGTGACGAATAGAGCCGTATATATTCGGTACTTAATAACGGATGCGCGATGTAGTACCGAGTAACGACACGTTACACACAAATGCATTTCGTTATTGAATTTCTCGTAGTATGGGTACGTACACTGTTTAATTTCATTCTAAGCAAAACTAATTTTATGATGATTTATCGTTAGAATGTTTAAATTTTATTGTCAATAAATAATTTTCGACGCCTATTTGTTGCTCTTTCATTATAATCGATGCTTAAATTGATTGCAATGTTATTGTGTTATAGCATTAAAATTTTCATAATAGTAAATTCATTGTAAATTTAGTACATTCCGTCAACAGTTCACTTATAGTTCTACAGTTTACCTATTCGATACGCGTACGCAATACGACTTGATCATCTCTCTTCGTTGCTCTCTAACATATATCATGTTGTGAGGTATCAATCAGAAGTAACGTGTCACGTAACGATACGATAGTAACGGGTACCTACTAATTGCTATAGTAACGAATACATACGGGTAGGTTTTTTTTTCGTTACTTTTACAACTCTAGTAACGAAATATTTTGACTCTAATCTCCATTTTGACATTTAATCGCTTTTCTTCCTTCCACACTTATAATACAGACATAAAATATTTATCAAGTAGGTAAAATATAACTAATTAATTTGTTATTATATAAATGTAATGAGCTACTTTAAGATTTATGGTAATAACTCCTAATAACCTATTGATTATTAATATTATTGTCATTTCAACTAGGCAGTTCTAGTCTTAATCTTTTCGCTTGATTCAAAACCATTGCTCTGAGACGCGTAACTGTTTTTCTTAATAAATGCTGCCTGTTTGTTCCATATAAAACAACCAGATTTATCTACGTCAGGATTTCTTTTCGAAAATATTTACGGTCATCAGAATAATGCACATAAAAGACCAGAGCAATACGAAAATCGCCCAAAGAATATTGGAGAAAGGGCTTTTATATTTATTGACTACCCCTAAACCTAGCAAATTGGTGCAATACCGTCGCGCTGACAACACCAAGAACGTTGGCATTAAGTACTGTATACCTGTGCCCGCGTACGACCCTGTAAATTTTATTAACACACTGATGTCCTCCAAAAAGTACGTCAACAAGATCGGAGGTACAACTGTGACTACAGGAAACACTAGTTTCCTCAGCACAAAGTTGTACGATTCCAAGCTCGTCGTATCTAGGAACAGACTTTGGAGATTGTTTCGTAATGTGATCGCTATAATCGGGAAGCTAGTTGAGAGCGTGAAAACTGGAAAGAGAGCCAAGAAATATTCGACGATTTCGAGGAATATGTTCTCATTGTCGGTTGGCACGAAGTTGAGCGTGTATAGATCATTGAGGTTCGCGAAGGCGAACGCTCCTGTAAATGCTAAAAGGAGATAGAATACACTAATCAGGACGTAGTCTAGAGCGAGATGAAGTCCCAGATAATTCTTGCCTCTGATAGGACTTATGAGGCCGGGGAGAGAGTGGTGGCACATAAAGGAGTAGACGCACGCGCCAAAGAGAGTGGGCAGCCCAGTGAAGTCAAAGGCCGGTGGATTCCCCTGGGGTCCACGTCCTATCAAAAGGTGTATCGCCATTGATATCATTATAGCGAAAGCTGAAACAAAAAAAGTTTAAAAGTTACAAGCGGCATTATTCCTATTCACCTGTCTTATAAAAAGTTTCAAAACTGTAAACTGTATTTTCCTCCATCCTTAGGATTAAATAGAGAACTAAATTTGTACAAATTCGTTTTAAAAGTGAAACACATATTCGGACATGGAATCCGATCCATTAAAATTATAGCAGTACCAAGATGATTTTGATAAATGACAAGAATGGTTGTAAAAATATTCTCCACAGTGAAATCTTAACTTACCAAGCCACCGCATGCCCGATGTGAAGAACTGTAGATACTTGGTTTTTTGCACATTGAAGAAAACGAAGGGTCCAGTGGCGGCGAAGAATGTGAGCAAGGCGACGCGGTAGCAGTCGAAGCGTGTGTAGGCGGCGGAAGAGGCGGCGGCCGCAGCGAAACACGGCAGACTATCCCAGTCTGTGGTGTTCGTCATGTTCACGGGTATTGTCGAGCTAATGGCAAGATTTTTAAAGGACATTATACAGAATCAACGGTATTACACAGAAAATCACATTGATGAACATTTGGCAACATTTTGATAAAAGACATTTTACAGAATCAAAGTTATTATACAGAAATTAATTATGCAGTATGAAATCCTTGCAGATAGACAAATCATCTGATGGTACGTCGTGCACGATTTTACCAAGGCAACCATTTTTTGTTGGTTTTAAATTTGTCACAACATTGTATACTTGATATTATTATAAGTCGCAATTAATAACTAAATCAATTATAAATGTACTCATAATTAGTGTATTTTAAAACATATGCAATTTTAATGAGTACTGTTAATCAGTCAAACATTATAAAATGTTATCAAAAATTTTTTTAATAACATAGTCGAGGCTGAACTTTTAATAACTACATACACTCATCGATAACGGAAATAACGAATTACATATAATTGGATTTATTTTCATACATATACTCATATACGATCTAAAACACATACGCGCATGTATAATATTTATTGAAGTTCTTCAGACTTTTGTTTTGACTTTTGGCGCCTTTGGAGTAAAACGTACTGTGTATTTTAAGCGGGAAACGGAAATGGTGCACGGATGTAAAGACATTAAATTATTTTAGGAGTCATTACAACTTTTACATATATTAATATAATATTATATACAATTATATACGTATATTTCTTTTAATTTATCTTCACGCCTATATTACCCAGAGAAATAAGGAATGTAGTACGATCCTCCTATTAAATTATTTTTAACATACTTATATTGCCACTGACCAAACACATTCGTCACCTTCAACTGACAGTTTGCGAAATCATAGAGATACTATACGTAAAATAGGGGAGCCAGCCTAAATAAGGCTAATAGGAGAAAACAAATAAGGGTACCTGTCTCTTTCTACTCACGCACGCACAGGTAGCGGTAGCATGAGTACATTATTTGAAAAACAAGCTGTTCTTTGTTGTGCATGCGTCAGTAGTGACATAGATAAGATATCGCGATCGTTTTCTCTCTTTCTAACCATTGGACATTGTCGCTTACAAGCCTGCTCTATGGCTCCCCACTCTATATATATTTTTATGATTAAAATTACAAGACGACATGCATAAAATGGTCTTAATAGTCAAAGGCTGCACATTGATGGTTAGCTGATCAATGCTACTATAATTTTATTGATCTTTGCACGTCACGGTCGTAACAAGTGCAAGGTTGTATACACAGCTGGACAAACATTTGCACACCAGAGCACGTACATACCACAGGTATCTTCCATATTGGATTTACGTATAAAAAAATCAATTAATATACTCTTTATTTCATACAAGTTTTATGGAGCCTTAAATGTTCTTTAATGACTTATATTAATTACTGAATTAAATTGTAATTCTACCTATGATTATCCAGACATTGATGATATCAAAAAATTATAAACAAATTGAGAAAAATTCTAATACTTTTATTGTTCTAGTATGCTGATTCGAATTTCTACATAATATTATTTTTAATTTATTAATAATGTTTCATATGAATATTGATATTATTATGTTCTGATATTTCAAAAGTGGTTTTAATTAAGATTCCATTACTTGGCGATTATTTCACCCACACATTGCCAGAGTTTAGATGGAGTTTAAAAGATACGAAAAATTTTGATATTTAACAGAAAATCTGCGGTATACGAAATTGAGTGTTACCAAAATGACTCATATGCTAGCATTGCATATTGAGGCCATAACAATATTCAGGTCATATTAGCATTTGGAATGACATTTGCAAATTATATTACGCGATCTAGTTTCGCTGTTCTCTTAAGATTTCACTAAAGAATATTCTACTACATTCATTTGTACTTAGGTGGGCGATATTACGGAATCGCTTACGTAAGTTACAAATTTACTCTTTAACCTAAATACAACCTTTATAATGTATATTATTCATTGCTTATTTGAAAATAATGCAAATTCGAAAACAACATGAACAATTTACGTGATAAAGGATATGAAGGCGAAAAAGTAAAAAAGCTATGTTTTATGACTTACAACTGGCTTCCATATCATCATTATCACATCAGCCTTTACCGTTCCACTGCTGGATATAGGCTACATATAGGACACATATCTTACATATGTATAAGCAGGTCTTTTTTAGAGATTCACATTAACCAACATAGCTTATTTATTCTTTCTTGGCTTTGCTTTTATGTAAATAGAACAATTAACAATTGTTTTAAAATTAACATCAAAATGATTGCAGCCCAGATAACAGCTTCGTTAATTACATTATGACAAATAACAAAAGAAAAGATTTCAAAATCAGAAGAAGAGTTCTATTTAAAATTTCGGTTAATGATTTTATTATTGGTAATATCATTCTATACTATCCTTAAAACGACACAGTAATGTCTTCTAATAATAACAATTCTGTATGTACTCACCAAATAACATCCATCATTGATTTTGCTACAGCAGCTGAATAAATAGAGAGATCTCCATACAAGTACACACACAGTGTACAGTAGAACATTGTTCTGCCAGTCTTGCTTAGGAACAAGTTGGCCATTTCACCCAATTCTATTCTCTTATCTAGACTGTAGTATCTTGAGGGTATGGAATCCCCACAAACCAAGGGATCTTCGAGGTCCCCATGAGAATGAGGTGACGTTGAGGGCTCTTCATCAGATTCATGCTCTTCAATCTGAAATTCAACATCATTGAGGATATTTAAATTAATTGTATATTGCAGGTTTGCTGTGTAAGTTATTAAACTGCCTCGTTGGTTGAGTGTTTATAAACCGCACCTGCCGATTGGGAGGTCCTGGGGTCAAATTCCAGGTCAGGTACTATTGGATTTTTCTCATTTAGAATTTCTAGTAGTGAGTCAGAGTCTGGATCTGTACCCAGTGTGTGGCAAAACATGGGAGTGTACTACACTCCTCTGCCTATCTCTTCTGAGATTACAGATGTAAAGTTACTTTTTTTTTATTCAAGATAGGTATTATCAAAATCATGATAGAAAGTGTTAATGTTAAGCAAAGTTAATGTCAATATAAAGTAGTTATGGGTATTTTAAAGTGTATGCCTTTTTAAACTGATGAGTAATCTTGAAAAACTTAAGATCACTCATCATCTACCGAATTGAGTAAGCAAAATATTAATTGCCGAATCCAATGTATAACCTACCTTGAGGTTTACAAGTTACAAGGCGATGACCATTGTACATATAGGTCATTTGCGACTAGAGTGTAATATCTCAAAATCACTATCTTTCAGAAAACAGTTCAGAAAGTTTGAAATCATAATTATTCTGACTAACATAATAGTTATACAGACGTCACAGGTGTGATGTTATGTTACATATCACAGAGTAGTCTATAAGTCACATAACATTAATTATAATATTATATGACTATATTTTTATATTTATAAGATTTGACTATTATGTGAAGGTCTTTAATTATGAATTTCAACTTTCTGGACCGTTTTCAGAAAGATAGTGTTTATGAGATATCACACTCTTGTTGCGAATGAATGATATATGGAATTTAAAAATACTTACACTGTTTCTCTTAATATATTGCAATCTCTTCCATTTGAAAACAGCATTGGCACACGCCATTGTCTCTATCACATATGTAACATTCATGAAACTCATGAAGGCAAGGAATACTAGTGATATAGTGCTGAGACCCCATCCTGCTCGAGCAAAAGCTGCTGGCAAAGTCAGAGCTCCAGTCCCAACTATCAAGTTGAAGATGTAAACTAAGCCCACCTGAAGAACACAATAATCTAAAATGTAACATCACGCCTGTAATCCCCGAAGGGACAGGAAGAGGGGTGTACTACACCCCCCACTTCTTCTTAGCGTGTCGATGACAAACACATTTTAAGTCCCTAAATGGTTTTAGCCCAGAATTTTGCAGGTTAATTAATTTTTGCACCCCCCATGTTTCACCAGTTATGTTTAAGTCCCATGGAATAGGTGGTGAGCCTATTGCCGCAATAATCTATGATGATAATAATTTTTTTATTACATCAGATGTTACATACCTATGTTATATACAGTTTGAAAAACATAGGGGCAGCATAAATATCAAAAAAATTCCTAAGATACAATATGAATTCAATGAATTCCATGACAATGTGACTGCTTGAATGCCAGTGATACTGGCAAAAATGAGTGGATCAATCTAAATAAATAAATAATGTATTTAGTGAAAGCAAGATTATTTCTTGTAAAATTACAATCCACTGTTTGTTTTAAAGAAATTGTTCTACTGACATAAACACACTGCAATATAAGTAATTTATATAATTTGAACAACCCTTCAGTGAGCAACGACTCCATCGCACATAGATATTAAGTATATATGACAAAAGTAAAATAAACAATAAAAGTTCGCAAAGTTTTATTAAATGTTGCTAACTAACCATAGCTAACATATGGCATAATATTCAAGTCAGAATTTTGAAAGTAGCATCAATTAAATTAATTCAATTAAATTAATCATAAGATTATTACTGCTACTCACCCATACAGAATATTGATCCCCTACGTCGACTTGAGGCATCCTTAGACGTCTTACGCTCCAAATCCGACGCATTTCACTGATTTAATGCACAACATTGCTACGCCTAATGAAGTTGTGGCGAATAAAGATTTATTGGACACTAGTCTATGTACTGATAAGAGAATCAAGTCATTAGCACGTCTCAATTTTCCAATTGTTTACCGATAATGTTTATGACATAATTGGTTGATTGACATTTGCTGATGTTCCACTTGGTTATAAGGAGAAAGTAGACAATGCACATTAAAACCCTTATCTGTATCGTATGTATATCGTTTCTCACTTTTTATTGTGATAGTGGAATACGATTATTAAATCGTTTTAGTTCGTAAGTGGATCGCGGTTCGAAATAGGAAAACGTCATATCACATGAAATTCGACATTTACAATTTATTGTCAATTACAAAGTAAGACAAAATAATAAACCATTCATCCAGTAAATATTAATTAGTTTCGAACCAAATAGGTAATAGTTTTAAGAATTTTAATATGTACAACTTAAATTAATAAATAGCATTGTATCTATAAGTTTTTATATATTGATGTGAATTTACAGTTGTTTTTAGTAAATTAATGTTCAAAATATTTCGTAATATTATTAGAAAAATTAATTCTATTTTATATTGGAACCAATCTCATACTCTAAATCTCAAAAAAATTTTGATTTATTTTCTATGTATAAGTAATTAATTTTATAAATAACTACAGATGTATGTTATTTAATTAATAAACCATATTTTATGCAAATAAACATACTTATTTTGATTGACGTTTTAACTGCAAGTACCATTAGATTAAATTCTGTAGGTATATACACGAAAATATTGTCATATTTTTTTTTCTTTCTGAAATTGACAGGATTTCCAAAAAATCATATATAAATAGGTAAATCGTAGAAATCAAATAAACGTAGAAAGTAGTCTATTGTACGAAGTTATAACAGACTCTAAAATTGAGAACAATGGCGTCGAACCTCTCTGTTATATACTATACATAAAATCGTTTCGACTTCCAATATTCTGTCGCTAAGCTGAATATTTGCGACGCAAAATAGGTTTGCGCATGTCCGATTACACCCAACCACATAATATGACACTCACACAATTGCACTTAAACTTACTGTAGTGTGAGGCTGGCGACCTATAGGTTGTATATAAATTATTTATTAGCATCTGTGCGATTTATACCATACGACATTTTGAGATTATTTACCAGAATAAGCTAGATTTTAGGCATTTTATGTAAAATCACTTCCCTTTTGGCTTAAGTTAAACTTTGTAGCCCATATTTTCATTTTTAATTTGAGTTATTTATATTGAATTTTTTTATTAATCTGTTGTATAATCGTTGTTATCTAAGCGGAATCAAATAAAATCCTTGAATAGGATAAAAACGTAATTTTTATATTTATGATGGTTCGAACTAAGCATTATGTTAGTCTACAAGAACCCATATCTTACTCATTATGTTATTGATACTTACAATATTGTTATATTTTCAGAAAAAGAATGATATCGTAACAAACAGTAATATGGTCATACTTTATTGCTGCTGATGCTGGTCGTGTGAAAAATATCTTTTATGTATGTTCCTTAACAGGATTTTGTGGACTCATTCAATTAATAGTCCAAATGTATTTTAAGGTATAACCCATGAAAATAACTCGAATAGTTAAATGTAGAATCGCACGCTGAAGAAAAAGTAACAGTTCAGTTCCATCGCATATCGTAGAATGTAAAACGATTAAACCAGTTCCGAGCTGAAACAGACAGCTCTTAAACCTCCACATTGTATGTCGTGCTTTATCAAATGCCTCAAATAAACCCTCAGGCTGGTACAGAGCCTTTCTTGCATAGTCGTATTGTATTTTTCAAATAGTCAAGAATGATATTATGTGTTATTATTTCTGTGTCTGTAGTCACGAACCCATTTTGTCTTCCGACCTACTATGATCAGTGTTTTCGATAAGATGATAAACTTATCGGTGTATGAGTGTACGTGAACTATTGTATAAACCCAAAAGCATACAACTATACGTACCTAACATTGAGGTAAGAAAAATTAAGAAGTTTTTAAGAAAAATATTGCAAGTGTTCCTTAATGCGTAGGTTCCCATTATCGTAGCCGATACATATTGTATTTTTTGTGCGAGCAATCTTGTAAGTACCTACCTGCATAAAATTATGTTCGTGATGCTAATTCCGCTTGACTTTGTCGATCAATAAAATGTTCATTCTTTATGGGAGTTGCTTTTTTACACAGGATCATTCTGTATATTTAGTATGAGTAATTAAATAACCTTGAGATAACTGTTAATTCTTACATTCTTTTACGTATCTAATATTGTCTTGTTTTGGTCTATTAGCAACAGACGCGACGCGATCTAAAATTAATCCGGGGGTCAAATGTATCTTACCTTTTATCATGGCTGTAGTGCCTAAACATCGCAATGTTAGGTATACACTTACTGTAGTGATAATATGTCAAGATTAGGAAGCTTATTCCGAATTTTAGGCGTCATAAAGTATGTAATAATATTGCTAAGTTAAGTAGGTAGCCTGCCCAATGTAGAAACAAAAGGACATACCTATGTGTTTCATTCCATTCCATGTACTTATCTAAAAATTTATTATATAAGTTATAAAAACAAACTAGAGAAAAAATGCTTAATCTTGTGCGCTTATGTATATTCATAAATATAATAAACGAATGTATACGTAGTTGCGTACGGTATTTATGTATACTTCCATGCTATAGTAGCTATGTATATGTAGCAAATTGCTATAACCCGACCATGATAAAGGGGCGTAAACCAGAACCTATTCTTGTGTACACCAACGTCCATCTTGAATAAGCGACGTTTCGTAACACTTCGTGCGAACCCCGACGACGAAATCATTCCATCCAGCCGTCGATGCCGTATTCTCGGGGGTTTGGGATTGTGATTTTGTATAAATCTACATAGTTTTTGTGCCAACAACTATATAAAACGAAGGTATGTTTTGTGCAACATTAATTTCGTAGATATTATAATTAAAATCGTCGTCGAACGACTTTAGCATTTATGGCATCGCTTTCTCAGGCGTATCTTTTGTCTCTTTTTAACAAACTGAATGTCAGTATAGCATTCAATGTTCTCTCTCATTCTATCTAGTAATATAACACCGTTGTGCTCGTTCGTGTCACGTAAGAAATTTTTGTATTTCTTTAGTAAATTTTAAATTACATTGCAATATTCGGTGTGTATTGGTTTTATTACGTGTTAATTTGTGTTTGTAAATGTTTTCTTGCAAAATAATGACTCGTACGGTTCGATAATAGGTCGTGCTAACTTTCACTCTAGGTATAGATAGGTACTGTAGATAAATATACATAGCACAGATAGATGTATATGATTCTGTAGATATTCAACTTCGAGTCTCAAGGCCGAAATACACAAATACTAATGTATCTACACGGTATCTGCTGCGAAAAGAATAATTCTATGGTTTATATAAAAATTTTAATCGAATGTTTGATATTTGTGCGATGTGAAGTGTGCAAGTGTGCTCGTAAGTACATATTGTTGTGTGGTGGAGGGTTGCGAAGCTCTTTTTCTTTTTGATTATACTATATTGAACGTTATCGCGTTCATCCGCGACCTAAAATTGTCGATTTAATAGGTAATTACAAGTTCCAGGTAGGTTTGATATCTGCGTATTGTAGATATATGTCGTAGTCCTTGAGGTAACCTCAAAGTCCGTAATGCTTATTTCATCGATCGTTGTTGCTAACGACGATCATTTATAATAATTATAGGCTGGTTGGTACAGTTAGTATGAAATGATGTTTTTTCCCACAGATAAAGTGAAACGTTACGAGCGAACTGCAAAGCTGCTCCAAAGGATCTGCCGAGCCCGCATTATCTGTGATATACAGCTCAGCCTCACGTCCGTCCTATAAGGTTTGTTCCTAATTTGAATTTTTCATCTGGTTTTTTTTTACACAGTATCCAACTGGGTAGCACCATTAATCGTTTTTTTTTAAATTAGTTTATTAGGAGTTTCAATTTAACTTATTATATGCATAGGTTTATATTGTAGAAGAGTTTTTGACTTTATTAGCTGTGATATGAGGGGAGTTATTCCCTTGTGGTGATAAAATGATATTGTTTGTAGGGCTGGGCCACTCGGGGCTAGAGGCGAGTCCGCAGCAGCTTCCAGCGGTGATCTCACCCTGCCCTCTGCCACAGAGGCACTAAACACTGCTACCTGCTTAATTGACTGCATCACTACGAACCATTGTTACTTAGTCTTTAATTGAAACAATGCAATCTGTGAAAATAAGTATAATGCTAGGTGGATATTGTAGAAAATTATTCTATTTATAAATAATTGTCTGATGTCTAATGTTTCTGTAATATTATGTGTTCCATATCTAATTAAGTATAATTGTTACTCCAATATTGATACTGTTACCGAACCAATGCAATGTAATTACTCCACCTCCATGTCGGTGGTGAACACAAATAAATTTGGTGCTTTTAAGCGTGTCGAAGAGAAGAATGAAAGTCAGCGAGTTAGTGTAAAAATGGTAGATAATAATAATAATATTTATAATGTAGAGTTTGTTGATAGTATCCAACAAAACCAAATGATTGGCGATACGCCTAACTACTGCATTCCTTTAATGATTAACGCCATAACAGTCCAGGGTATCTCATACAGTGACCCGTATTTCAGTAGCTTTAACTTAAACTATAAGATGGCGTTTGGAGCGCCAGAGTATATGAACAAGTCTGATTACGCTTTTAAATCCTCAGTTTGTATTATGCGAGATGAGCCTTGCACCGATAAGACGCAACTACTAAACGAAAAGTCTGCTCATGATATATGCAAAACGAAAACTCGAATGATTACTTATGACAAGAAGTCTGTTAAAACATGCCATGACAATAAAAATTTAGATGCTGATAAAGAGAAATCACATTCTGATACACTTGTGGTGAAAACGTTTGCCAACGGCGATCTAACATTTGATACTATGATAGAATTGCTCAGGAAAGAGAATGATCTCCTGAAGGATATGAAATCTGAGGAGGTGGACAGTTGGGGTGTACCCCTTAGACTGCGCCTCCGTGGGGGCGGCGAGAGTTCCCTCAACGCGGCATCTGGCTGGGGCAGCCCGCCTGCTTCCAATAATGGTAATATATTATTTTACAATAATATGATAAAATGTTCAATATTGCACATAATTGCTCTTAAAAATTTAGACAAAAAAAATTACAGCGAAGAAATAAGTTTGTTCCAATGTTGTGTAAATCCAAAAAAAATTATATTGCATTTTGTATATATGCCTTACTTATATTAAATCTTTCAATATATTTTTTATAAAGTTCAATGAAAGATCTGACGAGAGCAAATATTGTCTCTGGGCAGTTATGATATTTTCTTGTTTGTTGTTCGACTTTACGTTTGAATGATCACACGTTCGCGATGACAATGGGTGTAGCTTCTTAATCGTACATAAACAATTCTTTTTTTTATATCGCCAGCTGGGAATTGGGGCGGCAATACTAGTGGCCAAACAAGTAATGGTACAAACAATACCCAACAATGGAATAACACCCAGCGCCCGCCGACTTCCCAAGCTGATAGTAAGTTATAACAAATCTATTTGGATCGCTGCTTAACAATAATTGACGCTTCTCGTACTGCCAACACGATATATGATTATAGTCAATTTTAATGCATGGAATATATCTCTTGCAGTGAATAGCAATAAGGGGAATGGCAATCAAATGCCGCCGACAAGTGCGGCCTCTCAAAATTGGCAGAGTTCCCCGCCAAACATGCCAAATACTCAACCCAACAACAATGGTGCCCCGGCCAGCAATGGTAATAACTATCTTCATATTAATCACACATCATTTACCAATAAAACAATATCACATGTTTACTCATTAAATAACCCTAATTAAATTTTAGGCCAGAATAATCCAGGGAATGGAAATAACGGGGCTAATAATCCGGCCAACCCAACTGCAAATTCTAACGGGCCATCTGCTGGCAATGGGAACAATGGCAACAACACCAACAATACTTCCTCTGCAAAGATAGAGCAGCTGAACTCCATGAGAGAGGCCTTGTTCAGCCAAGATGGCTGGGGTGGCGTAAGTGTCAATACTTTGGTATTGAAATTGTAAATAAACATGAAATATTTCAGTGTAAAATTAGTATGAATAAACTTGCTAAGACCCAATTAAAAGTTCAAATTATGTGGCATCTTGGCATGAAATTTATGTCATCTAAATATATTCAGAATAGGTTTAACATTACTTTATTGTATATTTTTAGCAACATGTAAATCAAGATACAAATTGGGATGTGCCGGGATCTCCTGAACCAGGTTCTAAGGTGGAACCTGCAGCTGGGGCTCCTCCGCCCTGGAAACCAAATGTCAATAACGGTGCATTTCTCGGAACCGATCTTTGGGAGGCCAATCTGAGAAATGGAGGTCAGCCGCCACCACAGCCAGCATCAAAGACACCATGGGGGCACACACCCACTACGAACATTGGAGGTACTTGGGGTGAAGATGATGATGCTGCAGATTCAGCTAATGTTTGGACTGGACCACCACCACAGCAGCAGTGGAATTCTGGTCCACCACAACACAACCAACAATGGAGTGTGCCCAAAAAGGATGATTGGAATGCTTGGGGTGAACCACACAGACCATCTGATCCTCGATTGGATTCTCATCGCTCGCAAGATCCGCGTCAGCAAGCATCAGATCCCCGCCACGATCTTCGTGGAGGAATTTCTGGTCGTCTTAATGGCGACATGTGGAACCAACATCATCAGCACACTGGTGCTCCAAATAAGATGATGCCCTCTGGAAGTGTTAACCAATGGGGTGCACAGGTACATGTCGGCATTTATGTCACAATTTCGTTTGTAAATTTTTATTATATATCGTTCTGATTCCGTTCTATTTGTCAAGGGTCCTAAGGATTCAATCAAGGCGTCAGGATGGGAAGAGCCATCTCCGCCCGCCGCGCGTCGCTCAGCCGGCGGGTTCGACGACGGAACCTCTCTGTGGGCGCAACGTGGTATGGGTGGTATGTCCCGCGGGGCCCCGCAAGGCCCACCTGCGCCACAAAGGATTCCACCCACCCCTACCAAGCCCGATGCCGTTTGGGGTGCTCATGGACAACGCAATGGTTCTTGGGAGGAACCTCATACGCCAGGATGGCCCGATCGCGATGTGCCAGGCTGGGGCGACACATCTGGACCAGGATTGTGGCCTGTACCGAAGCCAAAGCCCTCTGGACCAGCTGGTGGTTGGCCTGATGACATAGGAGAGTGGGGAGGCCCGAAACCACCGCAGGGTGGTCCACTAGGCAAGCAGCTACCAAAGGAGATGGTCTGGAACAGCAAGCAGTTCCGGTGAGAACAGTTTTGTTGACTATTACTAAGTTTTTTTTATTATTTTGAATATACTAAAGACTACTATTATTATCATGTTATAGATACCTTGTAGAAATGGGCTACAAGAAAGAAGAAGCCGAGGCGGCACTACGTAGTCGTGACATGAACGCAGAAGAAGCGCTAGAGTTGCTGGCCACTGCGCGAAGCGATGGCTGGCGTCGCGACGAGCACTTCCACCATGGGCCCTTCCAGCCACAGCCCACGGTGCCGGCAGTGTCACCCGCCGTGGTGCAGAAGCTGCTCAATCAACCTCCCCCACCAACTGTGCAGCATCATCCTTCATACAATCCCAACAGGTATTATTGTCCTGTGTTTCACCAATTGTGTGAAAACAATAAACAAAATTTCAGGCTTTTAGAAGTTGTAGATATATATACATATATCTTCACGCCAGGTTCCTTACGTGGTAGGCAGAGAGCATGGAGTGCCAAATATGCCCTAATAGTGCACTATCCTTACATACATCCTTAAAAGTTGTGTGTGGGGGAAATCATTGCAGGTTTGTACACTAAGTGGAACAATTAGGCAGGTTTATAGTTATTAATACCTAGTGTTTATAATTCTGTGTTGGTTATATAAATACATAAAAGATTTCTTTCTCAATTCTTTTGTGATAGAAGTAGACATGGGCAAGCTGACGGTAAGTAATCTCTGTGGTCCATAAACATTGAATAATATTATATACATTTCTGTTCAATTCAATACTCTTTATTACATATATAATCACATTCTAAGTGCCAAAAATATTCATTATGCAACATTTTTCAATACCTTACTCTTGTGACTAGGTTCCAGGTTAGCCTGTTTTTTTTTCTTAATGCGTTTTGGTGTTGCCCTCAAATCGTAACCTTCACCAATGGCCCCTCTTAACTACGCCACTACATTATTTACGAAGCTACATTTAGGACGTAGTAATTTTTGGTATATTCAATGTATAATTTTGTTCCATTTTGGTTACAATTTGTCGGAGAAACATCGACTTTTTCACAGTTTACATTTGTAGTTTTGTGATATAATCGTCTCTTTGATCAATGATATTCCATGATTTATAAAAAATGTTATTAATAGGAAATGTGTCATAAATACTTTCTTTAATTAATCCAAGATAAATATTAAGATAACAGTAGAATTTTATGCCATGTAGGTTTCTGTTGAAATAGCAGATTGAGAACGGAACCAGGTAAAATATCAAAATATAAACAATAATAATAATGAACATACATTTAAATCAGGTACCAAATATATAATAATACCATCCTGTCGCCTGTAGGATATCTCTATCTATCTATCTGTAGCCTTCACATACGTTTAATAAACGCGTCCGCTGGAGAAACGCTGGTATGAAGAGGCTCTAGCAATGAAAATAGACAGGAGTGTTTGTTAAAATATGTAGGTGGATCAATATACACAATGTCAATGGAATGTGTCCAGTTAAATAGGTGTTTTGTCAAAGGTTTGTACCGTTCGTAATAAAATATATCAAGGCACGTTTTCTTGAGAATCGTTTTAAGGTCACTCTTATACTTATTAGTATTGATTCTTATTTGTACTTTTATTAAGCAAAAGAATTATAAGATTAAAATTCTATATGGACCGATATTATTAATAGCTATAAGGAGAAAACATTTTCAAATCCAATATAAGTACGTGAATTCCAAGGAGGATAAACAGCACACAACAACACTGATATTTTTATTTCCGTTATCTGTGTCAAGTTGAAACTTGTAGATTATTCGATAAATTAAATTATTCATCAATCATTTCAGCTTTTGTCGTCCGTTTATTAAAAAACTAGGATCAAAAGTTTATAGATTTTAGGGTACTCCATGGCGATGGAAAAAGATTAGGATTAGATTTGTAAAGAACAGGTGGAATGCATGACGGAATTGTGTCTTCCCTAACACACCCGTCATTCTACTGATTCAGCTAATAAAATTAATTAAAAGTTATAAAAAATTTTATCCCTCTTCAAAATTGCTTTGTTAAGATCCTTTATAGTTTGTGTCGTGTCATTTTTATGTATTTTAACTTAATTTACACATTCATTCTTCAGATGTTTGTTATGTTTACTTTGTATTGAGTTTATCATATCATGTCATAGGTGTATCATACTATATTTGTTATACAAAATTTGACCTTCGGTAGCAAAATTAACAATTCTCTTTCATCGTAATTTTAAATCAATGGATTTAGATCAATTATATTATAACGCTTCAGCAGTGCTGTTTTCTACCTTGCTTTTTAAAATCTATCATATCCTTGTACTGCGTTCTTACTCTGTGTTCATCCTGTTTGCTTTACGCTAGATTTCATGATAAGTCCAAGGTTCAAGTTTCAGTAAACGGGAGCTAAATATAAATACAGGATACATCCTAGGAAGTAAGCGATCAAAATATTTCAACGCGGAAACTGCAGTAGGATGTGTCGAGATGCCTAACGACGTCACATCAATTGTTCAAGACAGTGATTCTTTAAGAATCTAGAAATCGCCGTGGTCTTTAGCAGTAAAGAAATGTGAATAATTGAACCTTTGAAGAAAAAATGCGTTAGGAACAACGATATATTTTTCTATATGTTGGACTTCTGACATTCCTTCTTATAATTTCTATATGTTGTCTGATCGTTGTGTCGTTAAACCCTGTGCCGATTCGGTCTATCTCTATTAGGAAGATGTTTGATCAATGCTCTCTTGTTACTTCTATGATTATCAGTATTTTGCACACATCTATATCTTTTTGATATTTTCGTGTCTGAAAATATCTAAATCTTTTTTTCGAGGCTCACTGGTACTTTTCTGATTATCCGCTTGTTTCTATTCTTCTATATCTTATTAAAGTTGTTATTTGTATTCTTTAAAAAATCCGCGCCTACTTATTTAAACTATTTTTTTAAATCTTTCTTGTCATATTAGGTCAACTCATTTTCAACGGAATCTTTCATCCATGATTTATTTCTAAAGATTTTCAATAAGCTTACTCTTATCTCTCTTTTTCGAGAGTTCTCTTCCCAGGAATATTCCGTTCAATATTTGTTGTGTTCAGCAGCAAAAAAGCAGTGGTAGCCTAGTGGTTAAGAATTCAGCCTCTCATTCCGGGGGTCCTGGGTTCGAATCCATG
>DWME01001844.1:0-22954 GCA_018244795.1 Parelbella ahira ahira
ACTACAAGTTGACCTATCTAAATGGAATTCTTACGAAAACATAATTGTCATTTGTTTGTCATGTATTTTAGAAAAACGCATAGGTAATTTGATAAACACACAACAAAATATCGTATTCGTAACATTTACGATTTGCGAGGTTACATGGAGGTGTTATATAAGGCAGAAAATGTGTGTGGACTGTGAAATAGTCTTTAAAAATACATGAATACAATGTCGTAACGTAAATAAGCATTGGTTTCCGGAGCACGTGCCAGATGTTCAGAGACGTGGGATTAAGAACAAAATGATCTTTGGCCGTTTTGTACATTCCTTTCGCGAAGCCATGGAATAATCCATACTAAAATTTCATTATCATCTCGCAATAAGGTTTCACGTACGTAATATTTAAAAAAAAATCCGCAAAGCATTTCTGCAACTAAGTCATAATGCTACTACTATTTGAAATATTCAAAGTATATTTCGTCTAATCATAAAGTTATATGAAATCGGGTTTATTTTTGTCAAATAGCTTTTAGACGTATTGATTGTGGGTCGAATTGTTAAAAAAATATGAGCAATTCACGTTCACTCAGCCCGGCCTACGTGAAGTCCCTTTGATCATGGTTAGAGTAGGTACCTGAACATTTACTTTGTTTATTTATTTTACCAGAACAAAAAGGTTGGAAGACTTTTAAGTATTCAGAACGTTGTTTACGCGAACATATTTTAACTTTCACCTAAACAATAGCTCCACGAAGGCCGTAATCAATTGTACGAACAAATATAATTTGAATACATTAAAATTAATTCAGAATTAAGAATACAGAGACGACGTAAACAGTCGCTAATTGACGGCTTAAGAGATGTTAAAGAATTTTCTTCGTTGAATATTATGGGGCTGCAAAATGAAATAATAGGATTGGCTCTGAGAAGTCCCAGAAGTTTCCAATCAAAAGAGTCTTAATAGTCGCTCGGATTTTTTTAAGTATTATTACAGTGTTTCAGTGACAATTTTGTATTTACCTACTTCGCATGCTGTGAAGAATCAAAGATTTAAATCAGTTTATCAGCGCTGCATAATCATGACATGTTTAATTATGAATGACATTTTCACTCGTAGCATTTGTGCTATGAGCGTTGGCTCCGTACCACGTATCATAATTAATTTAAAAACAACTACACTTCAAAAATGCGGGTTCAATTCTAGAGTAGGTCAATTGAACCTGTAGTTTGAAAAATGGTTCATTAAAATTTATATGAATGCTATATTTAATCGTAAAGTCAGAAATGAAGATTAAATGAACGATTAGTCAGATGAATCAGAACTCTTTGAAACCAGCGTCCTGCGATCTGAAAAGAGTAAGAAATGTAGAAGAAGTACGTCAAGTCTGTAAGGATAGAGATATTTGGCACTCGCTACTCTCCACCCACCCTGTAAGGGACCTGGCATCATGATATATTAATAGTAATATGTAGCATATTACATCCTTTTCCTTTATGGCCTTTTGTTGTTGTTGTAAAGAAAAACGAAAGGAGAAAAACGGATAAATTAATATTCAATGAATACTGCCACATGTTCATACTTTATATACCTATATTTACCGTTCTACTTGATGCCTGCCCAAGCTGTCACAGAACACGCGGCAGTGTTTCTCATAGTTATCTAAATCTCTTAATCTTCGGAAAAATTCTATGGAATTGTATTTTTAAATGCTTATCATCATTTTTTGAATAGACGCTCTTTTTCTTATTTATTTGCGTTTCGTACAAAGTGAAAATTAAAACTGTTTTCGTATTTAAAAAGTTAAACAATTTAAAATTACTTACTTCTTCGTGTAATTGCACTTGATAGCGACTATGATCAGTAGTATATTTGCAATCAACGACAGAAGAATCACTGGCACGTACAAAGCTATGAGAACATTTTCAGGCTGGAACAATATGTCCAGATCACTAGCCAACTGTAAACTGAAATTTTCAGTTAAATTAATGTTATCGAAACTACCCAAATCGGGTAAAGTCACGTTGGGCAGCATTTTGTCCATTTCGAAAAAATCACATTTTCTAACTCTTAACTCTTTATTCACTCACATTCAGCACAATATTATTAATTATTTCAGCACGTTGAGAAGCTTACGATTTTTTTAAATATAATTATTTTTAACCACGATTACACTATCCGAAACACTTAATCACTTATCGGAAAAAAGATTATAAAAGTTGTAACAAAGTTTAATTCACTTTGAACACTATATAATAACACACATTTATTTTAAATATATTTCCTAAAACACTTTTTATGTTTCACACAACTTTGCAAACATCGTCGTTTCGTGTTTACCCGGAAAATTTTACGTCTGCGTTACAAGCAGTGCGAATTCTCACTGAATGAAAGTGTCAGCGAGCGAGTGAGATAACATTGGGAAAAACAGAGACGGAGAATGACGAGCTTAATGGGAAGATAAGCAACCATGATCCAACTGAACGAGTTTAAGATTTCGGGTAAAAAGTTTTTGTTAGCATTGTACTGGTATGAAGTTCAGTGATAGAGCTTTCATTATCAAAAGTCTGAAAGAAGATAGATTTAGAAAAATATATTGATAAATGCGCTTGTTAAAGTAATTAATTTATGGATTTTCTTGTACGCAAGCGTGTGCGTGGGTGTTGCGTGTGTGAGTGCGTGTGCGTGTGTGTGTGCGTGTGTGTTGCGTGTTTGAGTGCGTGTGTGTGTGCGTGTGTGTGTACGTGGGTGTGTGCGTGTATGTGTGCGTGTGTGTATATAAAACATATGCTCTCTTTATTTTTTAATATTTAATAAGCAAATAAATTTGTAGGAATATCTCAATACACAGCAATCTGATCCGAATTGTAGTTGCAAGACAAGACAAGCAAGATAAATTACCTGTATACATATAAATGTTTACTTGTATGCATATTTTTATTACGTCTAGACAAAACTCTCAGAATACTCGTGCTCAGCAAACGAATATATATCCATGAGTGGGAGTCAAACCTACAACCCAGGCTCAACAATTCCCGATAAACTACCGGACCTACAGACCAGTAATATTCTTTTAACCAACTAAGAGAGTTACGATTACAACTTATTATTAGAGTGTCAGAGCCGTAGTGCCTGATTTAAGGCTTTCGAGGAATTTCATTTGAGTCGTGGCGAGGGTTGTACGTCAGAGCTAAATGGTACGAGTAGTACGTTCGTAACAAGTCGTTTAGGCGGTATGTTATATGGTAAGTACCGTGTCATATAAATAGTAATACTCCGCTTATTCCTTTACTGGACCGCCGCGTTGGCTGAGTGATTAGTGACCCTGATTTCTGAGCCGGATGTTGCGGGTTCAATTCCTACACATAAAAAATATTTGTATGGTGAAGGGTACTTGTTCCGTTTCTGAGCTTAAAAATATCTATAACTGTATATATTTTGGCTGCCTCGTTTGACGAGTAGTTGCAAGCGCCACTGTTGATAAAGAGCTCCAGGATTCGATACCCGGATCGGGCAGTTGTATTTTGTTTTTCTAACTTGTAATTCCCATTAGTAGAACGGGGTCTGGATCTGCGCTCAATATATGTATGGTGGTATATATGGTAATAAGCTCACTCCGTATTCTACGGTGGGACGTATGAAACATATAGTTAATGACTCATGGGAGTATAATTTCACACTCTTTTCGACGTGGCCTTATGTTACGTATATATTTATTTTATATAAAGTTACATTTATAAGCCTGTCTGCCTCGTTGGTCGAGTAGTTGCAAGCGCGACTGCCGATCGGGATGTCCTGGGTTCAAATCTCGGGTCGGGTGCTATTGGATTTTTCCAATTTAGAATTTCTAGTAGTGACTCGGATTCTGGCATTTTGCCCGGTGTATGACAATAGGCTTACCACCTATTCCATGGGACTTAAACGTAACTGGTGAAATCTTGGAGTTAACTACACTCTTCTGCCTACAACTTCGAGGATTACAGGCGCGATGCTAGGTTAACTTTATAAGCCATCTGGATATCATAAAACAAGCTGTAACTAGTCTGGGACTAGATGGCCGTGTGTGAATGATATTTATTAAAATGTGTGCCCCGACATGTTTATTTAAAAAAAGAGACGTGATAAGAATATATTCTAAGCCAATCGCTTCACAATATAATTATGTATTTACAATATCATGCACCAATCGCTTACGTGTAAATTTGTATTGAAAAACAACTAAATATAATAGTGAATTCTAGTGTGAACTATGTGTATTAGATGTATGTATAAAAAAAAGTATACGTTACTTTGAATTTATATTTTTATGTATAATTACAAATTACATACCTGTTAAGTGTCAAAACATTAAAAGATAGCGGATTCTTAAAGAAAATGATGGATTGAGAGTTATCAAAAAATTTTATTAGATTTTCATATCAGTTTAAATTTCTGCATAAAATTTGGTTTTAATTTTTTTTATAAATATAATATTATGTTAACGCAAATGTCATAAAAAAATTAATCACATGGATTGTAACATTTATCATAAAAATTCTTTCCCAGGGAATATTATTATTACACCCACTATTATTATTTTTATTTTATTATTCTATTCTAGTATTATTTTGACACGCACTCAATTATGATCATAATATATACAATAAGTAGTAGAATATTCGAAATATCATCAGCGATTATTATTCGTCCTACTCTTAGACACTTGCTTCCACTCAGAATGAAATAAGTTAAAACCACGATTCGCCACACTGGCCAATTACGTGTTAGCAGATTTTATACCTCTTAGTGAACAGTATGGAAAAATGTTACATGACAAGTAACCTTTAAACACTTTATACTTCATCAGATTACAAAGTAGCAAATTATCATCCTAGTCATCTTATATCCTCATAATATGATAGATACTGCGGAAAAACGTTTTATTAAATTTTAGTTGTAACTAAAGTCGTGTCTAAGGTCAACTATTCGTCAACATGTTTGTGTTTAATTTACCCAAACTGAAACAATAAATATCTTAGGACATTTCCACACACCGCCATCTGACCCTACACTAAGCAGTGTCTATGGTAACCAGACGGATCATAAACTATATTTACATGTGGATATATACTAGTCTGTTTGTCTACAACTCAAACAGAATAAATATTGATAACCTCTACAAATAAATTTCCTTCGCGAGGCGAAAATCGTACCGACAACACCAAGCTCAGCAGTCCTGATTACTTGTCATTGAATAAACGGACCAGAAAGAAGAAACGTTTTATCCTATATTATAATTTGGTGAATGTATTCATATGAATAAAATAATATATAATTTACTTACCGAGGGATTCACTTGCAATATAACTGAAATTTGGATAAACTGGGGGATATTAGTGCGACATTATGTCTCCGTCCGCCGGTCCGCCCAAGGGTAACTCAGGGTCCGTAAATCCGGAGCAGATTGCATAAATATAAATTATATTCGCAGCGGATACAATTCTCTGTTCCATTTTAGCTATGAAATTGTAGACAAGCTCCTATTGTCTTATTGTTGCGCTAGATCCCTTACGAGGTGGACAGAGAGCACTGTGAGCGAAATATCTCTATTTATAATACATCTGCACGTCTTCTACATCCATCGCTTTCTTCATATATGCACACCTGTTTCGTAAACTACTGACTCCACTGATAAATTGGTTTTACTTGAAGTTCCACTTAAAAAATATCGTTGTTATTGTGAAACTCGTTCTTAGTAAATATGATGAATAATTATACAATAAATATTGTATCTTCCTTAAACTATAATGTTATCCAGACCTACCCTTATTTTCAGCAGACCAGGGCACGATTTCCTAATCGAATGTATTTGATTCTCGTTTACTAGTAAACTTGATTTCGTATATATTACAAGCGTGGGCGATTCCACGAATTCTGCAAAGTCATTCCTTTGTGAATGTTATATAAGGTAATATATTATTTATAAACTATCCTTTTAATATTTTTTGAATCATGGATTTTGTAATATGTGGAATCATTTGAAATAGGCAATAGAGACAAGGTCAGAAGCTGCGCTCTGCGATCCACAATCCACATACTTACCGTGGGAAGTAAGGGCCAAAAGAACAGACCAGCAGCAAACTAACATATTATGTACATTGATGATGAATATACATATGTATTAATACAAAGGCGAGTAGATTTGCTTCAACTCAGGGCAAGTATTAGTATTTTGAGAACGAGTACCTGACTAAATTTCGGTATAAAATTATTAATTGAAGACGTACTGTATAACAATTTAAATACATTTTGTATTTCCTCAAGGGTCTTTGCCAATCTATTCTTGGCCAGCGCAACAAACTATGGGCTTACCCTTCTCATTCTGAGAGGAGATCCGTGTCTAACAGTGGAATGACTAAGGGGTTGTGGAGAAATGCGAATTGGATTTCCTTCGTTTCTATGTTTACATATATCGTTTACAGTGTAACAGGAAAGTGTGAAAACTGCGTATACCCAAAGAAAAATTGGATATTTGTTCCCGTTCAAGTCACAAGAGGGTTAAGCAAGGATATAAATATATTTAGAGTACGTAAGTCCTGAACAGATAACGATCTTGTAAAGTAAGTACAAAAATATATTAAAGAACATACAAACACACTAGTCACTAGTGTCAATTAAAAAAATGCCAAATACGAAATTTAAAAAAATGTAAAATATTTACCCAAACCAACAGGAGAGGCTCTTCACTCGCACCCTTCTCTTTCCCGCTTTTTCCTGTCACGTTTTCTATCTTATCTATAATTTAATAAGACGGTCCAGTAAATCTACCCCTGTTCATAAAACATGTATTCAAGCCTAAAAAACAGCAAACGTGATGTTTTATGATTATAGCATACATATTTTAAAGCTACGCATATGGGTGGGCGTGTAGCTTTAAAAGGTTTTCGTGTCAGTATAACCTTCAAGTAACATACATAAATCTGCCCATGAAACTTGAGCTGATAATGTGTGTAAGAAAGCAACACAAAGGTCTATTATAATCCGTATTAACTCAGCCAATGAAGACAATGATAAAGATGGAGACAATGACAAAGAAGAAAAGACAAAGCCGCCATGATAGAAAAACCATGTCAATCCACGCAATACGATACCTTGAAAATGTAATCTACACGATATCAATTTCTGCCTTTGTCAACAAAATCTCAGCACCCTATATGTGTTTATTTGTTGACAGTAATGACCTGTGAGCTATTTATATAGCTACTTGTGAACCATTGTCTGATAGTTCTGATGCCAGATTATAATTTAGCAAATCCTAGTCTCCATCATCTTTTGATGTATTACGGTTAGTTGCGTATATTTGTATTAGATGTTAATTTACGATTTAATCTAGTTTAGGGTTCGTTTGTGGCAATTTAATATCAGTCCGTAACTTGGGGTTCTTCTGTGGTAGTTTAGCTTAGGGTACCTCTGTGATAATTCAAAATCAGTGTCTAGCTTTATACATATGTATATGCTTAGGGTAGACATGAGTGATATAACCAGTCCAACTTTTTATACACTTACTTCATTTTATAAATTTTTCTCCCATATTTTATCCCTTAATGAGCTAGGAGGCATCGAAACTCCAGAACACCTAACTTCTTATTGCGGTTGTAGATTAAGTTTTATCATGTAAAAAATCCAACATTTTAAAGAAAACTTAATGAGATGAGTTTGTGTTTGTGTTAGGCGAATATGACAGAGCATTTCATAGCACAACTTTGATATGAAATCTATGTTTTCAGCCTTAAGAACTTCATTGTGCCAATTTACAAGTTTTTTTTATATATGTACCACACAGTAATACCCCGTGCTTCTTACCCTTTTTACGCTCTATTTAGTAACTAAAATTCCATAAGCTATAAAATTAAATACATGTCTCACAATACACAATTACGGTTAGCCGTTTATTGGTCCCGTAGTAAAACTAATGTGGTCTCAAAGTTAACCGAGGATAACAACAATAAAACTAGTCACCTACTTCGTTTATGATTCGACCCAAATCGTTTTAATATATTTGTTTAGTTTTCTTTTGACGATTTGTGTATATTTCTTGTTAAAAAATGCACGTCACTATACTAATATTAAATAATTATGTTATTTTTTCATAATATGCTTGTTAGAATGTTCATGTGTTAATCACGCTAAACATACTGTCTGCATTTAACCTACACTGGACACTGAGAGTGAACAGTGACCCAGTGTAATTTTTGTTCCATTAAAATACTCTATTTTCTAAAATTAAATTATAACAATTAAAACATCCAGGCATAGAGTTCTTTATTGAGATTCTAGATGGCGCAAAAACTAATTTAATACTTGCCGCCATTTATGTTTTTAAAAATAAAATGTCTAAGCTCATTGTTCTTTCTCGGGATAATAAATTAACGTTTTTCATCTCAGGCCAAACGGACGACGTCGCATGTTTTAGGCAGTACAATTTTTGAATCCTAAACGTGTGGTAGAAAATATTAAATAGTTACTACAGCGTATATAAAATTTCTAATGCAGCAGCGTTTGCTCTTTATACGCAGATGTTCTACAATATTCCCGGCTATGCTACAATGTAGAATAGTCGAAAATATATTATATATCGATATAGAACACAGCGTAGCGATGAAGCTGTGACCTCATTGAACTTCAAAATCAGAGTCTGGAACAAACTATCTTACAAAGGTTGCCACCAGTACTTACTGGCCTAAATTCCATAAAAAGTTTTCATTCCTGCACATAAATAACATAAAGCAGATGATCATTTTTAAGACAAGACATTTTGATACTTATCGCAACATTCATTCAAAGGGAAATAAGATAATACTTTCAACTTTCTTACCTATAAATTAAATGATGAAAGGTGCTTCCGTGATGTTTAAAAAGAAATATAGGTACTTGTAACGTATAAAGGCTTCGAATCAACATATGAGACCTATTCTGAGAGTAGGTATATTGATCTTTTATGATTTGGGACTTTTCTCTTGTATAATAATCACAAACTTGGAAAAGAAGCTTTTATTTTAGTTTCTGTCCGGTTATTTGACTTGATCAGCTTTATTGTTTGTATAACCTCTCGTCTGTAATCCCCGATGGGATAGGAAAAATGTAGTACACCCCCACGTTTAACCAGGGAATAGGTAGGGAGCCTATAAAAATGCACCGGGCACAAATCCAGACTCCGAGCCACCATTGAAAACCTTAAGATAGAAAAATTCAATAGTACCCTACCCGTTTATCGAACCCGGGACCTGTCGATCGGCAGTCGCACTTGCAACCACTTGACGAAAGAGACTTTCATGTAAGTATGATAATATACAACTTTAAATATTATTCTTAGTCACAATCGGTTTAATTTTGTCTAAATACTCATACTGAGAGAAACACGAACTAAATTAATTCTCATCCGTTCCGTCCGCTCCATAACGCATGAATTTCATGAGCCGGTGAATTAGTTGGCTCTTCTGTTTCCTTAACGGCTGAATTTTTTATAATCAGCTTTTGCAGTAGATGTTTATATCAATGAAAATGTTGCCCTTCACTATTACATAAATGATCAATTTTAGATTCAGAAATTAATGGTAGTTTATCGGCTGCAACTGTCTCTTGAACTCAATGTTGGACAGAAATCTCCTCTCCTTTCGGACTGAACTCTTTAAACTCTTGTGGATAGGGAAATTATTTGGTAATATTTAACAACTTCTCATAAAAATGTTAACGACAACATCGAAATGGTACATCGAAATGGTACATTCGAAGTGGTAATATTGCCTCTAATTAAAAAGAATGTATGGTAAATTTCACTCAATATAGCAAATTGAATAAAGTAAATGGGAATTAAATAATAATATTACTAATATTTACCCATACCATTTATTATTCCACTGTTGGAATATAATTACGTAGGTCTCCTCTTGTATTGAGAGAATTAAGACCATAGCCCACCACGCTAGCCAAGTGCGGGTCGGCAGACTTTCACACACCTTAGAATAATTATTTTGTTTTCTGTATTCTAAGGTGTGCAGATTTCCTCACGATGTTTTCCTTCATCGTTAGTATGTGATTTTTAAATTTAAAAAGCATTTTTGTAAAGAGAAGCGCACCATGAATTTGAACCCAGCACCCCCGGAATTAAATATAAATATCCTATTAATACAGGCATATAAAAAGAAGATTTATACGGAAAAGAAGAACGACACGAGTACCTACATCTGTTTTTCAAAGAAGGTGAAGTCACTAACATATTATAACATACTTAAATAACATAGGTATATGCATTTAACTTAATACTAAATTACTTTATAAATAACAACTCTAGTGTCAAGTTGATATTAATATAAACAATTTTAGATAACTCAATCTCATTCACCCTTTTATTTGACAAAGCTTATTATACGTAATATATAATCGAGAACAAATGTTAATAATTAGTAACAACTGGGTATTAATGACTTTTATCGTAAAATTTGAGTTATCAAATTACCACAAATGAGTTTCTGCGTTTTTAATGCTGTCCGCATCACCATCTGTGCGAATAGCAACATTTTTCACCTATCAACTTAATTAGACCTTTATACGTTAACACATAAACTCGATTTTTTTATGAGCAAAGCGAAAATGTTATTTAAATGCATCGTAAGTATGCAGAAACGTATGACACGAATATTGTTTTTGTTTGAAATCTCTTTGAATATAAAATAAACATGAGATATTTCAGCTGTTTTGTGCATTTCTTTTTCATTTTTGGCGCCCTAGATTTCATTAGGGATGTCCCCACTCTGTTCATTATATTTTAAGGAATATATATTGTACCATATGTTATAATGCAGAGCTACATTAAAGAAATTAGAATAGCGTGAAGTAACTCTTTAATATTTTGCTAAAATACAAACGTGCTTTAGCCAGTACGCGAAGACCTGAAGCTTTCAAAGATCATAATGATATGTGACTTGAACCTTGAGCTGTGTTTCAGCTGTTGTTCTTATAATTAATATTATTAAAATTGCATAAAGTATTACTTAGTATTCAGTTACTGAACAGTTTCCATTTATTACTTACATTAAATAAATAAGTTTATAACGTGGAAAACTAATAAAAAACAACTTTTCAACTTTTATTATTCCTATTTACATAATTATATTTCGTCCAATTCGATTAATTTTAAGACATGATTAAAATTGAGTAATTATCACTTTTATTATAAAATCCTCTTCAAGTTCCAAAATATTAAATAACAATTCCAAATATACTTTCCTGTATATTAAACAATATTAACATTGTACGATAATTACGGGATTGACAGAGATCACCGTTACTAGCTGAAAGGAGAGCCAGAATCCCCAGAAACGGTTTGTTTATAAAAGAGTGACAATTGGAAAAAAAGCACTTGAGATGTGAACGCATAGAGATATTTGGCGCTCGGTGCTCTCTGCCTAGTCTTGTATGGACGAGTACCTGGCGTCACTAGGTGTATGATAAGGTAATAACAGAGGATACATAATATATGTATATACACGTACTGGTATATGTCTATCAGACCAAGTGGTATCAATGTCCGTGGGATATTAACAGGAAATTTGGTCCATTTCTTGGTTCCCCTCAAAGCGGAAACAATATTATTAGGTTTCATTGCGCATTCAAAGGCCATACTCGGAACCGGGGAAAATCGGTTGCTAAATAAAAGGTAACTTACATAAATAAATGAAAATCCTAACTTCATGTAGTAATATCAAGTAAAATACTTAAAGTTTACCAACTGCAAACTTTTCTATTCGCTTTGAGGAGTTTTCTATATAAGCCCTCTCCACACGATTACGTATCATTTCATAACAGTATTTTTAATTACTATGCTGATTTCATTCTTTTTTTAAAATTTTGTCGTCCATTGAAAAGTTTCGGCGTTAGCTGTACTAATTTCTGTTCTTGGAGTTTTGGAGATGAAATGTCACTTATGTTGCTCTAACGGTAAAAGGAATCATATTAAAGAAACCGATCGACATTAGTAGTGTATAAATTTTACCAACAGATTTTTGTAAATCTCAAAGCTAAGCAATGCTTCTCATTTTACAAAGAGATGCGTGTCCCAAAGTGGCATGTTAAAGGCTTAAAGATGCTTAACAGGTTATTAACTGTGCGCCGTTAAAGTTAAATTAAGATCAACATATTTTTATTCACCGTAATGTGCCTTTTATTTTTCTAATAATATCTCGTGAGTGTCTATACAACTGATTATTATTATGTATGGGCTTAACTTATGTGTGCAGAGTTTCCACCGTGACCTCGCTGCAATGGGCGGAGAGCTCATGATGAAGGACCCCGTATAGATCCAAAACTAGTCAGGCCATCCCAATAAACATACGTTAGTCAATCCGGGGCACAAATAACCACGTATTCTATTAATTTACTTTTCACCGTGCATTAGATTTCTGGTCGATATTTCTAACAGCTATTCGTATTTGTTTGGAATGTGAGTTTTTGTTTATTATTTTTTGCACGTTATCCATTGCACCACTAACAAATATAATCCTTTTGTAAGACTAAGAATATCCAGCGTTAGATTTGAAACATTACTTAAAAATTCAAGAAATTACTGGAATGAAGTCCAAATTAACCCTTTTTTTTGCTTATTAAATTATTAATTAGCATGCTGTGTTTACCTATAATTGGTTGTACATTTAGCAAAGTTCATAAATGTAGGTACTTGTGTTAATACGAAAGAAACGATGTAACGTCTGTTGGTGAACCAAATAAATAAAATAAAAGGTCGAATTGCTCTTGTAAAAATAGACACATAAAGTTACAAGCATTTTTCCTTTTTAACAAATACGATTTATTCATTGGGCTGAATACGTTTTGAGTGAAATCAATCGTGTAGCGCCCTAATCTTGAATTGCTAACTTAAGCATTAACCACGATGAGTCATGGTTCACAATATGCTTTCGAGTGAGAATTAAAATGCTTAATGGAGAATTAAAATACTATATATAATAAAATGAGTATACGATACATTTAGTGCCTCGTTGGTTGAGTGCTTGCAAGCGCTACTGCTAAGCAAGAAATCCTGGGTTCGATCCCTGGTTCGGATACAACAGGTTTTTGTTAACCTTAAATTCCTAATAGTACCTCGAAGTCTGGATGTGCGTCCGGTGTAGGGCACTAGGCTGATCGCCTATTCCATGCTGAGACGTATAACGTATCTGGTGAAACGTGGCAATGCACTACACTGCTTCTGCGATAGATACAGGCATCATGTTCGATAATAAAACATTGAAGTTAATATTCGATACCAAAACATAGACATCTACGTACATTACATTTCACTCACAAACGCTCGGAATCGTTTTAGTCATTAAATTGTTGATGAAATAGCCTAATGACCCGAGGAATAATTTATTATTGTCTAATTTTACCGTCTAAGTTTGTTGGTTCCCTATGTTTTGACAGCAGCATTATGAAACGAACTGAAATAACGACGTTTGGTCAACGATGTTGAACTAAGCTGAGAATTAATAATAATATTACAAATAATTTTATTCAATCATATTTGTACACACACATCACATCACATTTCCTTACAATTTTACGTTCTAAAACAGTAACGAAAATATTGTGTTAGGTAATAATTTACTGCTAGCTTCCACACTAGGCGAAAGGCCTTTCTCGTGGGTGCTAGGTAGGTACTCGTATGAGTTTTATCAAAGTATCAAAGTATTTAGTCTCATACCCAGGTGGCGAAATACCCGCCGTGGAGTATGAACGAACTCTACTGCTGCTACAATAGGAATTGAAGCCTTTCTCAGTTATCCGTTCCAGGGAGATTTCAACGTGCAACTTTGAAAGTGTCTGCTCTTCGCTAATATTATTCAAAAGCATTATTATTTCATTGTATCGAAGCTGAAATTTCGTCTTAGCGAACAATGTAATTATTCATCCAAGCGAACGGCTTAGATTAGCATACTTCTCGTAATACGAAAATAAATTAACTTAAACCTCTGATATAGCCGATTTTGTTAAATTATTAGTACTAATTTTAATCTCATAATTAGGCAATCTGTAAAGCTAATATTTTACTGTGCCTTTAAAATAAGTTCATATTGTTTACAGGTTCGTGTATAAGTTCAGTGAATACTGAAAACCTGGTCACTTCTTATGAAATGACCAACCTTACACTTCAGATTTTAGCCTTAGATTAAAATAGAATCAAAAAGAGGTTTGCGAGAATTGCATTCACGTTGGGCCTTTTCTCTTGTTCTTGAACCGTTGTTCTTTTGTAAACGATCAGGTTTCCCCGCAGTCGCTCTCGTATGATTTAATTAAATCGCCGGGAAACCAAATGTCGACTGCGATATCTTATCCAGTTACAAATTGCTCTCGGTTATTTTTTACATGTTTTAGTATACCTTTTTTAAATTCACAGAAAAATACGATTCTATGAAAAACTGCCATTTCCAAAAAAGTGAAAATTTTAGAATTTACTTTTGTAATATACTGTATTTTCAGTTAACGTTCAGGTCCATGCGCTAGGACAGTTTAGTAGCTCCGTCTAAGTCTGCCAACCCGGGGGTCTGGTGTTGATCTCTGAACATAAAACTTTAAAACTATAGTTTTAAAATAAAATATTCGATGCTGTAACAATGAAGGAAGATATTTTAAGAGAAGTTACAAGCTAAAATTTCTCTGTAAGGAGTTTTCTGCGTGTGACGCCTTTCCATCCGCGACTTATGATAGAGATAGACCAGCAGTAACTATGTATTTTATTCTGAGAAGAGCCCTACGAGTATGTCCAACAGTGGAACATTAAAGAAATTAATAATTATGATGTATTCTATTCCCTGGACTCCTTTCATAAATGCTCTTTATAAATTATTTTGCCACTTACAGTTATCACGAAGTTTCAATTTAAACTAGTCAGATTCTATAGTGACCGTGTCCACGCGTGCTCATCCTATAAATACCTACTTGTTTGATATTTTAAACTACGTAATCCAAGAGTGGATCAACTTGTTCAGCTTCATTTTAATACAACGGCTCAGCGCCCTTCTTTGTGTTTATAATGTTTTTCAAAACAACTCGGCTGAAGTAACATTTCAAGTACAAAAAGATATTTTCATTGGCATGATATAAAAGGAACAAAAAGAATAAGGCTAAAGAAGATTTTAAAAAGTTCTTAATGTATTTATCCATGGACAGCATACTTTTAAATTATAATGGATTGCATCGTTGATCAAGTAAGCCTTGGCTCCGACCAGGACTCACTGGCAGAACTTAGTTTAAAAAAAAAAACTTTTAATCCCGCTTGCCGGGGAATCCACTCCTTAGGGTACTCATCCTTAGATGGTAGAAAAGGGAATGATCGTTCGCCTAAAAATTCGCAATAGACGCTTGGAAGTAGGAAACGAAAAAATATTATAAGGTCTTGTTCCCCAGCCCTTTTGAATTGAACACTGAACATCAAATCCACTGAATCCTGATCTTATAATTTTTCTCATTACCACAATCTGGAACAATTAACTTTTACGTTTCTTATCCGGACTGACAACCTATGGGCCACCTATAATCTAGGACTCTTACTCTAAGTCTTATTTTAGACTATCTTGACCCATCTTGGGATGCTTCAGCGCTTTCCACCACGCGAGATCGCACCAAACACCACCCTTCCGTATAATAATAACAAAAAAACAGTAGTCATGAATAGAAAACTTCCATCAAGATACCTAAAAGCATGATAGACGAGTCCTATGCATCAGCAGAATAAAATGCATTATGCTTTCTTACGCACGCCACAAAGAAAGTGGGAATAAATCATCGTATAGACAGGACGGGCAATAGACGCTTATCGCTCATGCAGCGCTCTCTGCGGAAAACCTTTGTACAGACGACAACCATGGACAATAATCTAAAAAAGTTTAAAGCTTGCAAAAAAGATAGCAATAGAAAGGGATCGCTTAAATATTAGATTCCACCACAACTATGTTATGCCAGATAAAGATATAACGCTTTAGAAGTATTGCCAAGATATACCTAATATTATAAATATACAATATTTTAATATATAATATTTTATAAATAGACCTTCAATATCCAAGCTTTTATTGCCAACACTTTCATTTCAATTATTGTCGAAATTATTGATAAAATTACCGACGTCATTTCACGAACATGAAATATTGGCAACACGTTTTTACAACACAGAGGATAAATTGCATTAAATTATTCATTATGGCATGTAAAATGGCGAGTGTCGATACGATTTTATTTGTGCGCATTTCAAAAAGGCGTTTCAGAAATATACAAGAACATAAAAATGAAGGAAATATATAAGAACAGAGTGCCTTGTTAATCGAGTGGTTGCTAGCACGATTGCCGATCGGGAGGTTCTGGGTTCAAATTCCGGGTCGCGTACTATTAGATCGGGACTCGGAGTCTGGAATTGTGCCCGGTGTATGGCAATAGGCTCACCACCTATTCCATGGGACTTAAACGTAACTGGTGAAACGAGTAACGAGCAATGTACTACTCGAATATTAAATAAAAAAAAATTTCTTTTTCATTTTCGTCTATTTTTAAGGCTGTTGTCTTCCACGCTGGCCAAGTGCTGGTTGGCAGACTATCATCATATGCCCTGTCATACAATAAAATTCATATACTCAAAACATCTTCACGGTGTTGTTATTTTTATGTCTGCTAATTATATTTTGTTAGGTATACAAAAGGGTTTTACAGGTCAACCCTATATATACGGGGACAATAGCGTAAAATTTTCTTTATATAAACAAAGTAATATCGGTTTCATTAGCTTCAATAACACGAGAGAAAATGTCGCAGAAATAAAAGCTCTTTGTTCAGATTATTAACAAAGGATAACATGAAACCTGTTATACGTTATATTTAAGCATACTGAACATCCGATATAGGTCATGAATATCATTTATCTCTACAGTATATTATAATTTTAAATATGGGTAATATAAATATCAAAGTTTCTCAGATAGACGGCTTGACTAAGTTTAAATTGTTAAAGACGAATGTCATGAATAAAAGTGTTTAAAAAATAACGTTTGTTTAATTCATTAATTCGGTTTATAAGACAAACTATAAACAGCATCAAAATTCGCTTATCCGTTTGGTGGAGTTCAAATGGAACACCGGAACAAAATGAAATATTGCTACTTGACAGTTCCGTACAACCCGAGCAGATGGTTCTGCCGCCTTACTACAGAATGCTGAGCAACGGATACTATAAGACATTTCACCATCGATCTTTGTAACCATGATGAAAAGTGATTTGTTTGTATGTTTTTACGCTTTTTTGTTTTTTAGTATCCAGAGTGTAACGAACTAGAAACCCACAAACGCAAACGCCGATCGCTGATTGCTATGTACAAGGATCATGGAGCTTCAAATAGGAGTGTAGGAACAGGATTCTAGAGTTCGCATTTCTTCAAAAGATTGTTAGCGTCAAACTGCCACAGGACTCCGGGAATAGACTGGTAGTACGAAAGCGTTCAGGAATAGTTGACTGTCTACACTAACTCAAGTCAATCATAAATATGTACCTACATGTGTTGGTCCGTGCAACCGAGACACATTTTATCAATACAACAACGTATTTTCAATATTATGAGCAGAGGAAAACATAGCTACCATTGAAGTTTATGGTCTACTTGTGGTGTTCCCGTAAGTGAAATTATTTTCTACCTTAACTTCAGTATCGATTTCAACGTGGCAATAGCTTAGTCATTTCAAATAAATTGAAATTCTTTGTAATATTAAACTGTTTTATTTTGAAACTAAAATTGAACCAACACGTAAAAACGTTCGACATTTTCAGCGGGTCACCTTACACTTGGTGAATTTAAAGTTAGGACATAAGGCAACCCATTCACGATAACAAAAAAAGAAATTTTCTCAAAAAAATATATTTCCTAATCGAAACCGCAATAGTTTTGAACGATTTCGATAACATTATTACATTCTCACTTCGGGCCTCTTACGGAGTAGACAAAGAGCACAGTTTGCCAAATATTCGTATCATTATAAACTTGAGGTGATAAGTCTATAGTCATCACTCTCTTCATACATCTACAATTTATTTATTTCTTTGACTTCAACATTAAAAATCGAGGAAAAACATTTTTAGAGTAATATAATGTTACCTCTGAAGGTATATTGTTCATGAAATATGTTATGTCCATTTTCCAGAACTATACTTACATATTGGGACGGAATCGCCCGATAAGACAGGATAAACTTCTTAATTACTTTCATCCACTTGTTACACTCGTGTCCTGTCCTCAAGGAATCGTAGCAACGTGTCAAAACTAATCATAAATCGTGACACTACGTAGTTACGTAAACTTCTCAACTTATTAGTTGCTACGTGCTTCGATAAATGGGCACTTTGATCACATAAAGTTCCCCAATTGTGGGCCAGTCGGGATGTAAGCGCACTATTTATAGGATCTCGTCCAGTTAACGACGTGGCCGCAGATTAGTTTGCACAACCTCGTCTCCGATTACTCTAACTAAGGCGGACTTTGATCGGGCCGACTTTGCGATTGTGAGACACTTTGGCACCATGTGATAAAACCTTTATATGTGACATCGTAAGCTTATCTAATCACTAAATTGTATAAAAATAATAGTAATTATAAATACCAATAAGGCAAGCCGCACTGAGCCGGCGTAGCACACGGTCACCTATACCCTATAATTTTTAAAGGAAGACCGTTTCCATCCGTGGCGCATTAAAATAGTTCATTATAACTAATAATAATATTATGTGAGATCTTGACTGCCTCGTTGGTCGAGCAGTTGCAAGCGCGACTACCGATTGATAGGTCCTGGGTTCAAACTCGGGTCGGTTATTATTGGATTTTTCTAATTTAAAATGTATAGTGATGACTCGGAGCCTGGATACCGGCGTATAGCAACAGGCTCACCACATATTTCATGGAACGTAAACGTAACTGATAAAACGTGGAAGTGTACTGCACTCCTCTGCCTACCCCTTCAGGGATTACAGGCATGATGTTACGTTTCTATGAGATCTTCTCACACAGCCATGTGGTCCAAACCTGGATAGGGCCTGTGTTACAATATCCAAAAAGCTTCTAAATACAAATTATATAAATACGTACTCATATAATATGTATATATATTCATGTTACACTCAAGGACAGCAAACAATTGTGCCCAACATCCTATTATCTTTCCTGGATGGGAATAGAACCCACAACCCCCAGCGCAGCAGAAAGGCTTAGCAATCACTCTACAAACAAATCAGTCATCTATATACTATTGATGTTGGTAATTGTATTCTTGAGGCAAACCTGTTGCAGGATCTGCAGTGCGAATACTTGTAAAAAGCATCACTGGCTGTATTTTTCGAAAAAACTAAATACATTTGACTCTAAGTACCTACAACAAATAAAAGGGCCTATATTATTATTTTGTTTAGTTTTATGTGACATGTGCATTAATATAGTCAATGCTTAGATATACATTTTAGTGCGTAATAATTATGAGTGTTTATTTACGATATACATCAGTTGTGAGAATTTGGGTCGTGACCTTTAAAAAGTATTCACAATAGCCTTCTAATTAGTGTCGAATTAGAAACCATTAAGAGTACGTAAGTAGGGTAATGAAAGGACGCTTCAACAACTCGCGTGGAACTTGACATTATTTTCAACAAATCGATTCGCACGAGTTTTCTAAGAGACGACTTGGAATTTTGATGTTATAAATCGCGCCAAAATAAATACTCCTTTTTATTGTTAATGAGTGCATTGGAAAGAATTCGTTACATTAGAAATGATTTTGCAGGGATATTTTGCAGGTAAAATCCAAATTTATATATACGAGTACTTGATAAGATGTCTAGTAATCACAGGAAAAAGTCTGCTTAGTTTAAGATGGCCGTGAGCGAAGATATCCCAAGATCTGTTTGTCATCACTTCGGAAATATTTTACTTTTATTGAACACTATAAAAAAGCAAGGTAAGCAAATAAGGTTTGTGTTCGCGGAATTTAACACGTCATGTAGTGATTTTACCGTTTAGTATTTATAATACCCGCCAATCTTATAAAAAACTAATGTGAGTTATTTTTAAGATCCAGTTGCGCGCAGCCAGAGATGATCCAATTTTAATACAAAAAGAAACTAGACCAGCTTCTAAATTATGTATCTCATCTGTTCGAGCTAAAGTTCAGAGAAAAAATGTAACCATGAACGAGATTAATTCTGAGTCGTCTATTATTTACGAGCGTGTTTCCGTTAGGAATACTTTCCTCCGCATACAAAGAGTGCGCTAAGAAAATCTTATACATAAATTCATGCAATTCTGTAAGCTTTTATCAATCATGACATCACCAAAAATAGATTTTAATCAGAGCTAAGACAGAGGTATAAATACTAAAATTTTATACAAAAAAAGCCCGGTGAAAACAATATTTTCCTTTATCAAATTTACAATATTTTGCTTAACAAAATGTAGGTACATTACTTTTCTTTGTCTTTATAGGGTAGGCACTTTAGTTGTATGAATAAGGGCTAGGACAATATTATTAACGTAAAAAAATTGTCCAATCAACACGCCACTCTGCGCGAACACACAGACAAAAACAAAATTAACTCCATAAAGTTATCAATACGAACGTACGTAAAGATACATACATATAAGTAAACCTTATGTTTTTCTAGGCCACTGTTATAACATGTTTTGGTTTTCATTAATGTCTACCACTGGTAATGACTAATGACACCAATGGTATTTTGAGAAATTTCTGCAAAGTATTTCTCGAACAGTTAGGGATAGTGCTTCACACTACATACGTACGCTTGAAGTTTTCAGAGCGGAAATACTTTAATTCTAGTAACCATTGATTGTGAAAAAATGTTGTTAAAATATGTACATATATAAATCACCCCTAGCCTTATATTAAGAGATAAATAAAGCTGCTCATACCACGCAATCGTCAGATAAACAATATTTCCCTATAAATTTTTCTCTATTCTCTGCTTTGATATTGTCCTAGTCTACTTCTAAGCCTTTAAAAATATCCACAGTTATTTCGTGCCGTAATTATTATGGCTGCAATTGTTTTTCCACCCAATTTTGGGCACGGATTTATCTTAACACAGCGAGAGCCCTGGAGCATACACTGCCATGCTGCTCCACTTTAAATTGACGGAGTTCATTATTGTTATACGACTATTATATTGAAACAAAACAACAGAAAAGAACCTGCAAGTTAACAAAATTCGTGTCAAGCTTGTTTGTATTCCTTTTTATAAGGCTTTTATCTGCTACATTTGGTGTCAATGAGCCGTGGTTTGTCGACTTCATTCAACCGTTAAAAATGAAGGGGAAAATACTTCTTCTTTACACTTGTAATGCGTGAAAGAGATAAGACATAATTATAACATGGTCAATGAAGTTGTCGAAAAATCTTTCGATGTTTAGGAAATAGTAAACATTAGACGATAGAAGGACGTAATATATCAAATTAGAGGTATTTATACTGGGCTGAGCTTGGTTAGCTAGGCTGCGTATTTGCATAATGAAATAAAAACACGTCCTGAGAATGACCACGCATATCTGGACACCATGTACTTACTTAAATTTAAATAACGTTAGTTCTATTATGTTTATATCAATGCAATATAAAGATACCTACTTATGAAAAGATGAAACTTGTCCACACATAAATGAATTAAAAGCCTTTTATCTTTTCACTGTTAGACATGGTTCTCCGCTCAGAATGGGAAGGATTAGGCTCGCAGCCACACCAACAAAGTGCGGCTGGGCAGATCTTACACGCTTTCAAGAATAAAAGCAGTGATAGCCTAGTGATCACAATTAAGACTTTCACTCAAGTACTGAGTTAAAATTAAGGGGTACTCTCTTTACAACATATGTCTGTTTTAATGTTAAATACATATTCTTTACTGTAACGGCGAAAGAAAATCACTTAAAAAAACAGAGCATTTTAGCATTCTCCAATTTGATCGCTATGGCGTATGAAGTCTGCCATCCCCCGCTTAGTTGGCGTAGCACAGTTCAAATTGAAACAATGTAAGAGTTGCGAAAACAATAAAAAGCTTAAGGCAAGTAAGATTTCTCACGAGGTTGACCTTTACCGCAAAATTAAATGACATGTAATTTTAATGCAAATGGAAAATGGCAACATTTCCACTGCGCATATTTCTGTAACTAAGTCTCAGTGTTTGCGTTATATCCCGGTTTGAGGGATGGCGTAAAAAGAGTAAACAAGGCGGTTGTTGAAAATCGTCCTCAGTTTTGGTGATGGTTTCATAATATTAAATGTTTACTTTATTGTACTATTTTTCTTTTAGTCAACGCTTGCATGCCTTTAGTCTCCAGTAATAATTGTTGGGTTATTTTTATTCACAATCTATTGTTAATTATTTCCACATACTTTATAGTGAAATGAAACGTGTAATCGTACCAATTTATGTGTTTGACTGTAACTGGATCGTTAGCCCAGTTGTTATTGAACCTATCTGCTAAGCCGGGGCGTCACGGATCAGTCCCACCCGGAACAATTACTTGTGTGACGAACACAAGTATTTGTACTGTCCCTGGGTATAAAAATAACGGTATAACCTACAAATATGTAATTATCCCGTAAGAGATCTGCCGCGATAATGTAATGTTAATTATACACATTTAAACAATATTTATTTATTCACAGTACAGTAAGGAAGCGTATTAAAAGTCATAGAAGATGCTGTGATACAAATAAATGAGATTATATTTGGAAGAAAGCCTGCCATCGCTCATTTCAAGGGCAAATTGGGAGGCGCTTCCGCATACAAATCTAATTTTGTCACTCACGAATCTTGCTGAATTGAAAGAAAAAAATTAAGGGCTTATTTTTTTGCAAACGATTTTATTTTTTCTTTATTGGAACACCACACAAATCGCACAGATA
>DWME01001845.1:0-22951 GCA_018244795.1 Parelbella ahira ahira
TTTATGTCCCTAAATGGTTTTAGCCCAGAATTTGGCCACGCTGACTGCCTCATCACTGGCAGTCATTAGGTCTTCCTGGGTGCAGGTATTAGGGTATTAACAGGTATTAACTATTACTGAAATACAGCATCACTCAAAAACTATATGTTGTAATGATTTAAATTGAGAAATGTTAGAAATTTATTCACGCGCCATTTATCATTTTCTTTAATGGCTACATCGGCACATAGAAAAAATCTGCCAGTATAATATGAAAGATAGAAAACAATGCACAATATGAAATCGGGAGCAATATATCATCGCAAAATATGTCTATGTATGCTATCATAATATACTACTAATTATCTACATAGAAGTTATATTCTATTTCTGGATATAATCTAATCGTTACAAAGTCTACACATTTAAAAACAGATAAATTATTTGTGAATTCTTTACATATTGCTTACATACTTATAATTTATTAAACATATGCATCCGGAATATTGCTAGAAAAACCACTTCGCGACACACAAACCGACAGTTACCACTAAACTATTTATATACATAACACCTGAATACATAATAATGAAGACTATTATTCCGAGTTAGAGCAAACATTTACCTGTTACATAACTTCTCAGCACAATATCTATTAACATTGCTGATATAATCACTTACCTACCGGCAATGTTTAGTTTGACTATTCATTACACTTATCACTGAATACTATAGTCGCTGCTGAAATTTATTGAAATAATGATTTTATTGTAATGTAATGGCAAATTAATTCAACCTTAATTTGCCATTGTAATGTTCGTGCGCATATCATTTATGCTACAGTTGTAATGTCGGCAATTGAATAATCATAAAGAAAGTCTTATAAAAGATATGTAGGTAATCTCTTTAAAGCGCTGACTGAAATGTTTATGAAAATAAAAATTAAGCCAATTCTAGCGGTTTGTTAAAAGTATTAATGAGTAAAATATGAGCATTAATCCAGATCTTCATCTGAACGATACTCGTATATCTTTCGTATATTCATTATGTGATACTTTTATATTTAAATATTAATTCCGTGAAAGCAGCGATTTTTAAGCGAGCCTAGGAAAGATTTTCGCACATAAATATATACAAAAATAATATATGCTCTTACACCTTTAAATACAATCATTTATATACAAGACTATACGAAAAATATCAATAGCAAACGTCGATCAGCACTCACCGTATTCGTAAATATATTATGAAACACACTAAAGAAACATTCACTAAACGATACTAAAACCCAATCTCCTCTAGTGAAACCAAACGAACACGAAACGACCATCATTTAAACATCTAAAACCACAATCTAATGCCAATTGTTTACAAATCAAACATAAAAAGGAAAAACGAAAATAGCAAAACATAAAGACGTTGTTTTATATATATAGATGTTTAGGAAGCGTGCCATAATGAAAGCGTGGCCGCACTAAAAGGGTTATTTATACCTGTTTGGTGACAGAGCGCCTCCGCGCCTCTAACCGACCTAATTAAAATTTAAATTTGGAACCATATTTTGGTACCCATAACATGTAAATAGTGTATTTTATAACTGGCAATACTAACATAACATGTTATACCTATAACTAATGGAATCTTTTTTATCTAGCATTACATAAATGACATAACGTACGCTCAAAAATAAATAAATAGAGTATTTTTTATCTGTCTGCAAATAAAAAAAATAATATTTCTAACAATTTTTGTTTCTTGTTATTGTAACGTGTGATGTTAAATAATGTATAATGAAGCCTTTTATGCCTTTATGTATACATAGATGTGTATATGTATCTTACATTGTAATACGTGGTCCCAATTTGAACAGAAACAGGTCGATCATAAATTTCAAAACCACAAAGGTATACTTATATAAGGCACAAAATAAAAACTAAAAGAAGATTTCTTGCACAATTAATATCATTTTCGGTTTAAAACAAAAAACATGCTAATTCTCAATTAATTCACAAAATATACTATTCCAACAGATGTTGCAAAATATAATTGTTGCCACGAAATGTTGTTTTCGGACAGTCGTAATATGGTATTTGCCACACCGTTTACATTTACACCAGGTATTATGATAAGCGGCAAACACGGCCAAGCTGAAGAGTCCAAACCCCAAACAATCAGGTTCTCTGCCAAGTTGAAACGACCTTCTATAAAGATATAAATCATCATAAAACTTGTACGGTGAATTTTCAGAATAATAAAAATATTGTTAAGCTTCCTCTACTATATAACTTTACCTTTATTGGAAGCAAATATTATTTTCCGTCAGATTACTGTATTCTAATAAATTAACGGTAGTTTCATTTCGACGTACAAAAAGTGTTCTATTGAACCAATTATGAATAAATGACATTTGAATTTGAATTTTGAATTTAACAATCACAATTAACACACGTAATATTCTACATACAATGTGTGTGTTAGAGCTTTTCATTCATGTACTAAATCTGTTAGGTAATATCTACAATCTTCAATGTTAGTAAGAATATAGGGTTCCCATATGTCATGATACGTGAAGTACATAGCCCAGGATCACTGGCAAGTGCATTTAACTTATCGGCGGGCGAGCGTGGCGCGCCAGCCTTTACAGTTCACTGGGCGCCGAGAGCTCGGGACACACAGAACAGAGTTCATTGAGCATAGCGATACATCCATTAAACTAAGCACTTTATAAATAGCAATATCCACATCCTACACATATACCTCATATATATTTAAAAGATCCAAAGATCCAACCTCATATATATTTAAAAGATCCAGGTTTCCAAGTGGGTGGGCATAGAGAAAAGTGCCTATCTCTATCCTTGCAGACTTGTGCTTTTATCCATCACTCTGTTCATATACGCACGTGATTTCAAAGACTTGTGACTTGCATCAACCAGCACCTGGCCTATTTGGTCAAGGTAGGTATATATTTGTATACACTGTATGTACATATTTGTATACTCGTTATTTGTAGAGTGTTTTTTACTGATTGTAACTAGAATCGTATCTATCCGTTCCATCTGTGTTACAACGTCCATTGTGATCGTGCGAATGTTCTCGAATATCTGTTAGGTAAATGGTTCTTTTGACTTTGTGAAATGTAAACGTGCGTATTGTCTTTGGAGCGGCTGATAAAATAATGAAAGCACGGCCGTGTTAGTAATATGCATTGAGATTGTAATGTTATCAAAATTAATAAGCAGTGATTGATAAAGCTTCATTATTTTTATTATACCAGATTCATTACGGAGCAGGTAGAGAGCAAAATAAAATATTATAAAAAAAAAATTTTTATGAAGTATCTAAACACACGTAGTTAACTTAATTTATCAATTAAACGGTTATCCGTAATCGTAATTTTTAATTGAAATTAACTTTTTCATGAAAACAGTAATGCCCATAACTCATAGGTCTCCATAACCAATCTCATATAGAGCCGTGTAAGGTGCTAAGCGTTAGTGGCGTTATAATATGTAAAGAGTCGTCACGCGTCACAACGCAGTTATGATTAATATATTATCACGCAATATCACATACACATATCACATACAGTAAAGCTTCATTGTAAATCAAAAATTTCATAAATCTAACAAATAAATACGAAACACCCTCGCTATCCGGTTTCGTACACAGGATAAAAAATGGTTTTTAACGATGCAAAAATTCCATGATAGGTGATATAGGGAATGTGTCAGATTCACAATAAGCGCATCGGATTATGCATGCGCGCGTGCGGGCGGCCCTGAGCTATCGCGCATTGTATTCAAATAGCGCGCCACTACGCGACCGGCGCGCTCCGCCGCGTCTGCTTTGCCTACGACCGACACACCCTTTATCACACCACCAATTCTAATACGTTTCACGTTTGACGGCTTGTACAGTCTAAAGTCAACCGACCTTCCATCATACTATCAATTCACTTTACACTTTACGTTTTACAGTCTGTAAAGTCTAAAGTCAACGGACCCGACCCCCGTATCACACCACCAATACTAATACAGTTCACATGTTAGTCTGTAAAATGTAAAGTTAACTGAATTCTTAAACACACTATCAATTCTAACACGCTTCAAGTGTGACGATTTCAGTAACCTATGGAAGACACGCCGCTGATAAAATTACTTAATTTTTTTATCGATTAATTAATTTGTTTATTTATTTCTACACTATATTATGAGTTTAAAGGAAAGTTTTAAAAAGGGTACACTTAATGGCTAATAGTATTTTCTCACACTCGACCTTGAGTGGATAATGACAGAAAAAATAATTCTAATTATGTTTCTGCTTTAATACGATTTAATAGATACAGATATAAGAAAGAATAAATCAAATAAAGTTATTATTAATAATCTTACGAGTATCGTATAAAACTTACATAATAAAAAAATTACTCACATTGCAACCAACAATTATAGTCACATCATTGATTGTCTTAACGACGCAGCCCAACTGAGTGTACATATGTAGAGACACGTAATAAACGATAACCCAAAGATTTAGTATCAATTGACTACCAATTGGGATTAATAACGTTGAGCAACTCCTTACTTATTGCTTTGGTGCCTACATAATTCTTGCGTTGAATGTTATGATTGAGTTCCAAGGCTACATTCCGCGGGCGGTCCCCGGGCGACGCGGCGTCGATTCGCGGCAGCATATTACAATAAACTCTGTTACAGTACTAACTAGCTAACAGGAACGTCGGCATAAACATGTCCGGTGCAAAGATAAACTCACTATTGAATTGTTGGTGATATTAGCGAGTGTTACGCTGCTCGGTAGGGCTATGACGGCCTAGGGCTGTTTAAAAGTTACATAGGCGCAGTTAGGTATTTCTCCATCACCATATTTCCTACCTAGCAAATTAACTTAAAATTAAAATACTCATTAGGCACATTAGACTAGATCGTAATTATAAAAGACGTCCTCAATTAAGATATCTTAGTACAAAAAAAGGGTTTTAATATTGTCTTTTGATATTAATTTATTTTAATATTTATCATCAAGTCTTTGTAGATGATAGAACAGATATTTATAATATACCTGTACTTATTTTTTGATATTAAATATCCTGGAACACACACCCATCAGACTCCAGAGTAGGCTCAAAGAGGACATGTACTATTACAGTAAGGAGACATACATATGGTAAAACTGATAAACTACGTAAAGTTTTAAAACTTTAACCCGGAACAAATTATTTTGATTTAATATTCGTCTTGGGAGAGAATCAAATCCATAACCCGGCTTAGTTGTCGGGTTACTAACCACTGGATCAACGATTCAATAAATTTCAAACATTTAATATTCACGAGGATAAGAGAATAGATTCCTTATCGACACTATCCCGATTTCAGCCCCCGTACAGAATACACCCACTCACCCCGCCTCGCTGCCTATTTATCACCATTGACGCCAGCCAAAAGGGTAACTGGAGGTCACTAAGTGATAATACTATACTTGGTCACTGACTATTATTTAATACCGCAGTGCAGTGCCTTGCAAAGATAGTCGCAAAGTTTTATCAAAGTAAATTCCTTTAATGAAAACGAATATTAAATACTATTACAGAGTAATGTTATACATATGAAAGAGCGATTTTTAAATAGCAAGACCGTCCATACTCTCTCAATAAGTTAATACCATATTAATCAATTCAATGGTCTCCATATTTCTCAAATAGCACTATCAATATCGAATTGCAGTCTCATCGGCGAGTCAAAACGAGCAAAAGATAAGTAACAGCTCTTTATTAAGGCGTTCCGCGGCGACGAAATTAATCATTGCAGTAATAATATCCTAGAGAACGCGTAGGGCGGGTTTATTTGCGAAGGCCCAGCGCGGATCACTGACACCACGACGCGCAGAGTTGACGTCCTCGACGAAGACGCGATATAGGTTTCAGTAAGCAAAAACGTGTGGACAATGGACAACCAAGTGTTGTGCTCCGATGGTGGTGGAAGCAGCCGACTATCCGATGCCTATTTGGGATGAGGAGCTCCCTATTTGGAAGGCTGTGCTCCGAGTCAGATCGATATCGTTACGCGGCGATCCCACCGCCGCCAAGCGACCGTCATCCGATCAACGGATGCTTTTATGAATATTTTTATACCGCTAGCCTCTAGCACGTTAAATGCAAAACGTATGGAGCGACGCGGAAATTTAAATAGCTTTTGCAACTTTCTAGATTTAGATAATATTTTTAAACCCATATCTGGTTTTTTGACATAGGTATATGTAAATTGTACGATACATTTCATCATGAGTAAATAACATTTTGTTAGGCAATTTTGGAGAATCGATATAATGAATAAAAACAAAGCTTAACAGAAAAAAGTTTTTGGTTTACATAATATTATAATTTTAATTCGAAATTTGCAACTTCATATCGCCGTCTCAATATTGTTTTTTTTATCAATCACGAAAGATAAAAAGATTATAAAAATGTGGATGGTACTGATACATACAAAGATGAGATAGAGTCATATAAGACGTTATCAAATCAGTTCACGCCATCATACAATGACTCTATTTAACCGTAGAGTCACAGATTATATCAGCAGTATACGTCAGTGCCAATTGGATAATACACTTATCAGTGATTTGCACGTACTGAACACGTAGGTAAATGTTCAATCACGATCACCTTATACTTTTGCGTTCAATATCATTATTGCATCACGACCTTTCAATAAAAAACATATATACTCGTACTCACATATCTACCTTATATCCTGATGGACACAAATATTTATAATTATTATTGTTTAATCCACACGAGAACTACGTGGTACTTGCTACCTGCCTCACAAGAGGCCTGGCGTGACTATATTATAATAATAATGTTAATAAATACATAATATCAAGAGATTTGCTGCAAATGTCTATGGGCGGGAGTAGCCACTTGTGACTGCAGTCTAATCGTTTGCTGCTTTCTTCACTTTAAAAAAATACTGTGATTGTCTATTACTGAAAATACCTAATTACTATTAATCATAAACAGCTTTTATTCAGTATAATCCTATAAATATATTAACTTTAGCATATCACCATATGAACAATGTAAGTGAAATAATTGTACCAGTATAATACAAGAAGTAAAACTAAGATTAGTTAAACGGTCGAAACGTCAGACTCATAGGAACTCAAACAAGCTCGGTCATAATAATAAATGAGAACTGTTACAATTCACACAAATCGAGGCCTGGCTCGCGGCGTTCTTAGCTCTACATTGAATTGTGTCAGTGGATACTTGACTTATGCTCCAGTAGACACATAAAACAAATACACTGTTCGCCCGAGTAGCTTTCGCACTGCCCCTCCAGTCAGCTATCAATTCCTTTTGCCCAGATTACACCGACTGAACAATTTTCAACACATTCCATTATAACACTGAATACCTCGTAAAATGTCTGAGCATTCGCGTAAAATGTGCGTCACGAAATTTATTGTTCAACACATATCTCAAATAAATATTAAGATATTCAGAAATGTCACAAAATGCGTACTTTTATTTTCATCATTTATCTTTCAGCATCTGCTACGTTGAGGTATGATTAATTATAATATAAAAGTCGTAAAATTGTCCTCGTCTAGATCAATGATCTGAATGGTATTATTCTATGTTCGTTTTGATGTTTTTAACATACAGATGTAATTTTATAACTTAGTATAGCTTTATATATTATGTAAAGAAAATGCGTAAATTTTCTTATTTTTATGATGAACAAATTGATAAAAAAATTTAAGAAGAATTTTGGAACCCAGACATCTCTAGTGTACAAAAAGGATTTTATGGAAACAAAATTTTCATAGGTTTTTACAGCCAGGAAAAATCTAATGTTATACAAAATTACATGCTCTATTTACATACATATGTTTGTTACAGAATCACACAATACATTTAAGTAAACTTTATGATCCACAAGTATAATTAAGAATAATCGAAAAAGTATATGAAAAATGTATATCGAAAACGTATAAAGTTAGAATTCGAGCAACTTCTTGTTACAACCGAGTTCGACGCATATTTTTTATTTAAACTTTTAGGTGTAACAATTTGATATTTATTAGTAAACACAAAATTACTTACATTTTCTAACTTAATTAGAAATTTACCTTCAATAAAATTTCATATGATTAAATTAAAATTTAGGTTAGGAATAGACAGGTTTATTTGCGAACGAAATAGAACGCTCTAGTTGGAGGCATACAAAGTGTGTAAAACAATGCGGAGCGGTAGAGAATAGAGCGGGCGCGAGGTTCGCGAGGTGCGCGGGTGCGCGTGCGCACGCCGTTAAGCCGAATGAGTGCTCGTTAAAAAGCAACCCGCGGTGTAATTAGCTGCCGGCACAACATAAGGCAATGAAAATAAAACAAAGTCGCCCTGTCCCACGGCCCCCGGGCGCCTCGTGACTACTCTCACGGATCCATCACGAAATTTTACACTCGTACTGCATCTTATTAAGTGTTATGAAAGGCCTCTCGTAAGTGACAGCTCCTTTTAAGGAAGGCCGAGCGCCCTTTGCGGGAACTGCTGCTGACGACGACGCCCTCGGCGCCGCTCGCTCGCCTCCTATTAAGTACACCGCATTATCGAATTAATGTGTATCGGTGATTAATACCGCACTGAACACTTCATTAGTATTATAATCGCCCACATCAGTAATCGCTTGTGCATTTCGTTCACAATGTTTCAGCGAGTCGCGATCTTGAGAAATAAACTCATAATATTATTTATCTAATGTGTTGTTAATAAGCAAGCGAACGGTTGAACCTTAAATAGCGAGGCATAATAATTTCTGTCAGCGCACTATCACTTCTGTCTCAATTTGCGTTTCTAAATAGGAAAGGCGAGTCGCTCGAGGGAGCTATCACAGCGTCAGAAGTGGGCCTTATCTCTCAATTTAGTGATAATTTCATAAAGACAAGAAGGCGGCGCCAGGCGCCGGAGTCTCGTCCGGGAGGTCCGCACTTGCAGCGCTTAAAGAAACCACTAATTGCGAGCCGCTTTAAGGACGCTGATCGATAACAAGATAATATCTTTAATGGCGGTCTTGTGGCGGCTCGGGACATTTCATTTTGTCTCATGCACTCGCTAAAATTAAACCGCGAAAGAACAATCACTGTTTCCTTGTACACGAATGCAGAAACAAAAATCTACTGAGCGAAATACAAGTTTCAATGACCCACTACTAAGCTACGCGTGCACTAAAGTTTCACCCCGAAGTGAAAAAATAAGAACACGTTAACTCCATTTCAATTTAAAATAAAGCGTTAAAATTACGATTCATTAGTTTTCTTTCGCTGGCGCGGTAAGTCAAGGGGCCTCCCTGTTTTGGTATGCGATGGAGCCGCTCGTTTAAGATGGGATCGATATGAACAGCGCGATGTACCGCGTGCCTTCACGCCCTTTTTTACCACGGCGACCCTTATTAAACAATTTCCTTTGTAGGTAGGTGAGAACCAGAATTTAATCAAAACTGCCTCCGCTCGGACTTGAGCGATCATTGCGATTACTCGCCTCGGTGTTGCCATAAAAGCTATGTACGTTTAACAACAATTATTTTTTATGTGATCGGCTAAGATTATTGGGCGTTCGCAATTTTAATACCTCGTGTCCCGTTTAAAATATGCCACGATAACAAAATGCAGGTATGATAACTATTTCACCTCAGGTTCTCGTTTCTCGCGTCGAGCCGCCGCAGAAATGGTCAACAGATTTTTTACGCGGCAACATACTTTTATACGTCCTTTTCCAGGTATGTCCAACTCATTTTATACATTTATAAAAGCTCGTTCGCTCTCATCTCACGGCTTCGCGCCTACGAGCTGTGAGAAGATAAAGTATAAAGCGCTCATCAAAGTTCCCGTGGCTGGTAGCGATAATACCGCACATAATCGTAAACAGCCAGCAGATGATGACGATGCACGCACGCACACGGCCGCGCCGAGCTTTGCATATGTAACTCACGGACCGTTGCGCATGCGAGCAGTCGGACCCCACAGTTCAGTCGAGCACGCCCTCGCGAGAGCACAAATTGTAACCAGTTACATTACATGCATTATTTAAACGCGACAACCTTATAAGAAAGTAATAATGTGATAGAGTGTACGTATGTCGCGCGTGGTGAGTCACGGCGGGCGCAATGACCCTCGCCTGCCGCCGACGCACACTATTCCCGTGCAGCGCACGCTGCGTAACTTCATACAAAAATATTACGTAATAAACCGTTTTTCACAAATACCTACAGCGATGCACACACCTTTATGGTGCTATAAAACACGAGAGCGGTGCCAAGTGGATGTCAAATCACAACATTACTTTACTTCAAGTCCTTGCTTATAAATCGATCCATCACTAGCCGCTTCTTAATCAAGCCGTCTCCGAGCCTCACCATTTGTTCAGTGAGGCTACGTTATCTTGATCACGTCCAATGTGTGGTCATTAATTACTTCGACATCGGAACTTCAAAGAAAATTACAAATCTCATTTAATATCAATTAGTTTCAATCAGTTTCGATACTTATACTGGATTACCTAATACCTTTAATCATCTTATAGTACAGCCGGTCAAAATTATCTGGTAGCTGGAGAAGTATTAAAGCAATTATTAACCGGTTCCAGCTACGGTCAACATTTTTCCTTCAGAATACACAACTTTGTTGATAATGTGTAGAGAATGGATACATCAAAAACAATTTATAGGCATTATCATAATATTATAATTTTTCACGCTATAGATGCAATCGCCGCGGAGCACCGTAGGAGCATTTATCAACGCTGGAAATAGCTTTAATCTCACAATGTGCATGTTTTCGTTGCAACAAAAGCGACGCGACGCAACATAATTAATTTTGCAACTCTATTACTGGTACGAGCGGCTTACACAACGATTGGGTATAATCTATTTGATCGTTGAATATTCACGTGCGGCCGCCGACGCCGCGATATTTATTTTCAGGGCGTCAGTACATCATTCATCAGTTGTTCAGTGCGCGTGTAAATTTGCATAGGAGCGCGGGTTCGGTCGCGGGCACGGAGGGAATTAAAAGGGCCGAGGGCCGATCTCGTGTCGATACTGTCACATGACTAATGGAGCAGGCGCCGATCACCGATATCGACAAATAAAAACAGCCCGCCACCGCCGCCGGCGCTCGCCCGGGGCCACACGTTCGTACTTCATCCACACTTCGACATTTGCGCTGAACGCTAATGTTTTTCACTTATCTGATTTACTCGAGAACATATTACTACCATGAAATAAACATATTTGCTAGTCGACTTAATTAACTCACATCTACAACAGTAATAAAATACAAACGAATGTAAAAATATTTTAATCAGTGTTATCTACATGGCACACAAGTCAAAATATAGTTCTTTTTTTTATTATGCTCTGTTCGTTTATTACACAAAAAATCATACACCGATTTTAAAAAAGTTTGTGTTTGATGTATATCTTATTAAATGTGGATTTGCTCTATGTTGAACGAAGACTAGGTAAGGTCGCAAATTGAAACGATCATTTTTATAAATTGAACTTTATTTGTGACATAAATTTCTTGTTCGAAATTAGGACGTGAAAAAAAATTATAATATTATTAATTATTATACATTTTAAGGTATTTAATAACAAATATATATCATCAACACTTCGAAACGATTCTATATAATTTAAAGTATTTATATAGAGTAATTTTAAATATCAAAAATATTCCATAGATACCTACTTAATAATAAACACGCGCGGCGCCGTGCCTAGTGTGAACCGCGCTTAAAGTAGCCACTAATTCCCGCGGCTTCTACCGACACTTAAGCAGTAATTTTATACCCTTGTTTACATTTCTCGTTAGAAAACAGAAGATCTACGCTTCAATCGTACGAGTTTACACCGTATCAGTCCATCCCGGATCGTTTTCAACTTGGTTCAATGTAATATGAGCCAACACGGGCGCCATGCCCAGCTGTAATTGTAAATTGTTTATGGCTGAATAGAATTTGAATGTTTAAAGTCTTAATTCACGTCAATAATAATGCTTGTAGTATGTATGGTAGGGATATTATAGTGTGTATGATAAGGATGTACCTACTTTCGGAGCATTTTTATTTAGAGTAGCAGATTTTAACATTTCAGTTTACCTACACTTTCAAAATTAGTTTTAGTTTACACCGGCTGCTAAATAAAATCATGACATTTAGTCCTTCAAATTAATTTGCCGGATGCGAAATTATCATGCGTTTTAAATTAATACTATTTTTTTAATGACATTTTCATCGCAAATTGCTTTTCTAAAGTAAATGTAGGGAAGGTCTAATTATCTACTAAGCAATCATATATGTATAATCATATATAAATAAATTACTAATTCAAAATTGACTGCCTCGTTGATCTAGTGGTTGCAAGCGCGACGTCTTAGGAAAAAGTCCTGGGTTCGATCCCCGGCTTAGCCAAAATATTAGTAAGTTTGTTTTTATAGTTAAAAGCTACTAGTAGCTACTAATCTAGATTTGTGCCAGGTTTACAGCACTAGGCTAACCCTCTATTACGTGTCACAAATAATATGAACAGGCGACCAATAAGGTTACATTCCTCTGCCTACTCCTTAGTGCTATACGTGCGTAATTATATTTTATAAATTTAAATTAAAATCATTACACTCATAGAATACCTACTTGACAAACGCGGTTTTGTGTTTTTTTAGATTTATAGAGAAATTTGCAGTCACATCCTAGTGTATTTGAGCAATATAAGTACCTATATACATACAAGTCTATTTCCATTATACGTTTAAAAGAAATATTTGCAGTAAACATACGGCGACGTAAACAAAACGTGTTGTTATTAACATTAAGTTCCTACGCAATAATCGTTTTGCGTTTTAAATATGAAAATTTGCAAAATAACACTGTTTACTGCCTCGTTGGTCGAGTGGTAGCAAGCGCGACTGCTGATCGAGAGGTCCTGAGTTCAATACCCGGGTCGGGTGGTATTGGATTTTTCTAACTTAGGTTTTCTAGTAGAGATTTCTAGCAGTGGTTCGGAGCTTGGGTTTGTACCAAGAATATGGCAATAGGCTCACTTCCTGTTCCATTGACTTAACGTAGCTGGTGAAACGTAGGAGTGTACTACACTCCTCGGCCTACCTATTCGGGATCACATGCGTGCAATTACGTTACATAGTCTGGTATGTTAGGGTAATTTATCACAATTAACATGCCTCATTATCATCAATTTTTTTTTACCGCTTAAGCAATAGTCTGCTACGCTGACCAAATGCGGATTCTATCCTTCATCGTTACAGCAAGGGATATTTAATGTCCGCGGACATTTTTTGAAAAGACATGCGCGCTAGGATTTGAGCCCAGGACCACCCAAGTGGGAGGTTCAATTTCAAACAACGAAACTATCAAGGTTTTGTAACAGATTAAATATTTTGCATATGTATATATGAAAAATATTATGTAACCTTATACGAGTTCTTCATTCCTAAAATGCGCGTTCTCAAAGCAAGCGCTTCAAAACTCCAAATGTGTACTGGTTGTTAATCCATTTTATATCAGTATGATTTCCTATATTAAAGTAACATAATTAATCTATTTACACAGGAATAGAGATAAATGTTTATTGAAAACGCAAAATACGGTTCATCTCCGCAAACTACCTTTTTGCCTTTTAATGCTGATAGTAATTAATGAATGCTAAATCATAAATATTTACACTGTACATACATAATTGATTAGAATGTTATAAATCCATACCAATAACCGTAAAAAGGTCGTTTAATTAAAACTAATACATAAATGTCTAATCATTTATTATAATTGGACGAGTGTTACCTTTATTGAATTAAAACGACATAGAGATAATTCTCAATAATTATATAACCGTTTTCGATTAGATTTATGTGTACAAATATGCTACAAATTGTTAATTAGAGGACGAGTGTGTCGAGTTACCCTAACGGAGTATTACTCAGCTTCGGCGAGAATGTGGTAATACAGATTATTTGTACTATACTTGACGTCTATTTTTGGCGGCAAAATGTAACATTTGTTTTACTTTGACGTTTGTGTAAAAAAATTAAAAGTTATTTTTGTACTCGCCAATACGATCAAATAAATAGTATACACATACATAATGTTCTGTTAATATTTACGAATACTCTAATATGTATACCTGTAGTTTTTTTTTTCGGAATGTTAAAATAGTTATCACTTATATAAATGTTTATTTTTAATCTTCTAACAAAACAAAAAAGAAATAATCTTATTCATCTTAAACAAGTCGAGTTACTGAAATTTTACAGTAAATTATGGAAGAGCGCTCATTTATCTGTAATAAGGCCGTTTAAATCATAATCATGTGAGTGGCGCCGCTGAAGCCGACTTAAAAATAGGGCCGGATAAGTCATTAACCGTGATGTAAATTTTACAATGGAGTACGTACTCGTATTGGATAGGTACGTTATACTAAGATAACAGTTTATAGCCATTTTAACCTACATTCCGGTGACTCACTTACAAAACGTCTCTCTGCCCTCCGTGTGTCGGAATTTCGAAAACTCTTCCTTAGTTTATGTTTCTTTGACTGTCCATTAAAAGGCGATATGTTCTTTAAAGATAACTTAGATAATGTGTCAATCAACGCATGTTGCTTTTGCACGGATATTATACTCGTATACATATTCATAGGAATTTCATATGATTCCACTGTAAATAAACATACCAATTTAATGTACGATAGATGTTTACGCTTCAACCAACGTTAACCAAGTTCTGTCGTTCCATTTTCAAAATTCCCAGTAATATATTCAAAACGCTAACTCTCACTCTTTGTTATTGCGAGGAAAATATAACGTTTAAAATCTATTGATTGTATGAGAACAGCATTGACAGAAGATGATAATTGATGTGACTCCCTCTTAATGGATATTTGTTTAGATAAAACACAAATAAATCGAATTGGTCAGCAATAAATAGACACTTGACCGCTGACCGCTAGGCAGTGGGCGGCGTTATGTGGGCGGGGCATCTTCTAATTATCGTTCGATAATAATCAAAGGGTCAATAACTGTGTTATTGCCCCACTGCAGGCCACAGCTTTGACTACCTATTTTGTAAATCGGCTTCCAGTATTATGAAACAACAATATTTTATCGATTACCTTAGAAAACCCCGGACATATTTCTGACAGCCGAGCATTTTAAATTCATTGATCTACATACTCAAGCCAAGAGCTCGTTAAAACATACACCCGAATGATACACTGCAGAAAATTCTAAAGTTGTCGTCGATTTTGGCCGGCGTAGACAATTGACGTCAATAAACACAAACATGTGAATGTTTACATGAAAGATTGGACTAGAGACATGGCGATTTCGATAGTCGTGAGTGAGAACCGCAGAGGCGGTTGGGCGGCTGCAGTTGACGGCCGCTCGCTGACAGTCACTTCCGGCCGGACCGCGTGACGCAGCACTGACGCGCATCACCACTAAATATACCTGAGTGACAATGAGACACCTCGCCGCCGGCCGAGAACATCTGAAACTGAAAGTGCGGGTGTGCCGCTCGGCTCAACTTTAATAAAAGTTGGTTCAACAACCGCGCCCCAAACTACTGACGTGTTGCCTAGATATACGCGGTATGTGGTTTAATATCTGCGTAGATCGAAATAAATCGCTAGGATTATTGCCAACTAGAAATCATTATAATATATTGGACGCGTGGAATTCACTGTGACAATATTTTGACAGTGAGCGGTCTGGGAGATTTAGCGTCGTTCGCGTCGAAGCGTCCGACATTTTTTATAACATTTTATTTTCAGCGCGTACTGCGCTCTCTATTCGTAGACGTTGCCCGCTTAAGGATCTATTTCTATGTGTTATGCATATTTCCAAGTACCATTAATAGTTAACCTGTGTGTAGTCCATTATTTATTTACGGACATTGTGGGCCGGAATGCTACGCGATTGATTTCAGACGTCGTGACGTGGGGCGAGTCATGTAGTCGCTAATTACGTGGGTGGCGATAAGAACGCAATTAGCGCTGCGCAAATCTGCTTGCATAATGAAGGCATATTGTCTCTGCCCAACAAACGTATCTAGCATAACGCGATCAAATACTAGCGTATTCGTATACCTAGTACGTACCATATATAAAATGGATTAGCATTATTACGTTACGCCAGGCTGATTAAAGGGTAGGCAGAGGATAGCGAGTGCCAAACATCTCTGACCATACAGACCTGACGTGCTTCTTTTACATATCTTTTATTTATTCACTTTGTATAAGTAATATAAATCTTATTATGGAACATTTAATTAAGATTTCATATTTAGAACTGCTAACACTAACTAACTAACATAACTGCTAACACTAAGGCATGTATATTAAAAATGTATTATATGCAACTCTATGTATGTCCTCTTACAGTATTTTATTAGCACATTCGAATTTCATGTGATCTTGTACAGTCGTATATAAAAATTTAAATTCAAAATTGTTCCAAACTAGAGACAGACTGTTTAATTTTTCACTAGACATTTTTGTTACTTGATTTTAAACGTCCGTTTGTTGTTATAATAAATATTAGATATGTATACGTTTAAAGATTTTCGCTAAGAACTTGGCACACGTTATTAGGTTAAACGAGCGAAAGCTTTTTAAATATCAAATTATTATTAATGTGAAAATAGTTTAAGCAGTCAGACGGAATTCAAACATATACGTTATTGGTGGTGGGTTTATTTATACGATGTCAGAGCTACTCAGAATAATGTATGGGGCTGCGCACACAGCACTTTGTTGCTACTCAAGATTAATTGATTGTTTTGTACACACGTACACACATACTTATCTAATATATATTGACTAATCGTCGAAAAACCTTTAACCACTGCAGGGATTATTGAATTAATATACAACTCTTAAGTAATTACGGCAAATCGCTTATAGACGAGCAAAACATTGGGGAATACTTAGAATTGTTTTACAAATAATTGCACTTGGTGTTCCAACGAACTTTCATACAAAACTTCAGAGACTTCATCGGCAATAAACTTCGAGGCTTTCTTATAGTAGAAGCGTATTGCGACTGGTTCCGTTAAAAATGCCTTATTGTCTTCTGCATTAATAAAGGGTTTGCATTTCTATCACTACCTAACTTATACTGAACCTGGGAAGACCCGTTTAATTTCGCTATTTATCAATACTTTGTTGAATTTCAGAGTGTATTGCGACTGATTGTTTAAAAATGCCACCTTATACTCTATATTGGTAGAGTCTGTATAAGTCTTGATGAAGTCTTGCGCATACACTGTGAGCGCGAGAGAAACGGGCGCCGCGGCTGCCATGTATGGAGCGCAACTGTACAACCGGAAAACGTACCCTCCTATTTTGAAATAATCAATTCGTGTTTTCGACTCTACTCGTACCTCGAGACAGCGCCTATCAAGGCGTCGCTGATCAAACGCTAACACGATTAATATGAACACTTTTGTTTATTTAGTCTTTATTTTTGCGCGCTTTCATGTGACCAGTGTATGATAACAGGCTCAGTCCCTGATCCATTGAACATGACATGACATACCTGGGAATTCTGTACTCCTCTACCCGTCCCTGTTGGGATATATAAGCTTGATGTTATAAATGGTAACATGTTAAAAAGGGACATACAATATACTTTTCTAAAGGCCTACTCTACATACCCTTTCTCTGTCTAATCTTCAATGCTTTACTGCTGCTTACAATGCTGCAATTTGCTTTACAATGTTTAAACAGATTTCGAATTAAATGAAATGTTTTAAAATGGGAATGAAAAGTTGTAATTTAAACTCGATCGATTAGATGAAAGAAAAATGTTACAACGTAAGGCAGTTAACTTAAGGTCAATAGATACCTCATCTAAAAGGACTTCAACGGATTTCAAAGGAAGTATTTTACTTCTATACTAGGAAACATCTTACTAATATGTACAATTAATAAAACCTTAACAGTGTTAAAAACTTCAAAAATGTCACTAACAATCCGTGCAAATGCACACAACTATAGTTCCATAACACTCGCTAAAGGACATTCGACGTGACATAGTCTTGAAATATGGGTGTCATTACGTCAAAGCGACTTGTGGTAGTAATGTCCCTAGATATGGAGGGACATGCGACCCTACCCGCGGTCATCGCTCTCTCATTACAACTCAATTGACTAGTTTACGCAGTGCATGTACGCAGTCAGTCCGTCACGGTCAAAATTCACATAATATTATGAATACGGTAATTTTAGTTTCAAGAGATTGTTCGTGTAATAAAAGCCATATATCAACATGTAAATACGTAATATTTTATGTATAATTCTTTTCACGACTCTGCCTATATGGGCTTATGAGATAATAAACCGAAATCCTTCAAGGGATTCCTACGTGCAGCAGTGGACTGCGATAGGCTGATGATGTGAATCTCTTTAACCAAAGTCATATCTTCTGAGTACTTTTTAGAGATGAGCTCTCTGCACTAACATGGGCATATGGGAACGGTGCCTACCTTCGAAAAAATAACCACTACAATATATGTTATAATAATTTGACATAACGCGGCAGTTATGAAATCCTCCCTTTCCGAATTAATTCTCACCGTATATGCCCAATACTTATATTAACTTAACATCTTACTAAACGATTTCTGCTCTCAATTCACTTTAAACTAGACCAGAAATTGCGATAAACGATCCTTCACGCTGATAACACGTCGTTAAGTCAGTTGGTGTTGCGATTATCCATAGCTAACCGTGACTAACTGGCTATTCGTAAGCATTAAAAAAAATTAAAAAAATAAACTATTAAAAAAAGAAAATCAATTTTAAAAAATGAAATTAACAAAAATCAGATACGTGAAATTAATAAATCTGTCTCGTATTGAGTTCTATGAAAATCGTTGTGAAGTATGATTCATAAAATAAATTTCCGGTTGAAATTTTTCCAGTAGCCGTTACTGCTTCTTGGAATTAGCAATTGACGAGGGAGGTTACGATAATTGGAATAATGTTATGAATAGTAGTGAACGAAATGTTAATAGTAAAAGAATCTTGTAAAAAACCTTGACTCCATCCCTTACAAGTCAATATGTTACTTTTCCATGTGTCCAGATGTGCACCATCACTCGATGTAACTGAGCAAAGTATTGATAGTACACCATGTTGCAGTATTGATAATTGGTAGAAATACAGCAGATTTACAGCCGCTTTCCCAGAACTTCTAAAGCGCTAAAATTCTAGCTGAAGCAAGATGTCTACAGTGCTTAAATAATAACGAACGAAACCCGGTATATAACTATATATGTAGGTATTAGCTGTTCGTCTATATGCCGACCACACTTGGCGTTGCTTAATGTTCAAATAGTTTATGTCCCGGCACCGCCTCAGAGCTACGAGCGCTTCCGCTCGCTCAGGCAGAAGTAATTGATTGACCCGTTGATCCAGTGGTTGGTCATGTGTTCGATTCCCACGCAAGACATATATTTATATCTGCTTATACAAATATATACATACAGGTATTATATTTTGATTAAAGAAAAAAATACTTACATGTTTATGTTATATTCATATGTACATAGGTACGTATTTTATCAGCCGTCTGGAAACTATAACACAAGTTGCCATCATCATCATCAACCGTCTTTTTAAGTCACCTACTAAACATAGGCCACCCCTGAGCGATTTTTGTTCATAATCCCCACGCCGGGCATGCGGGTTGGGGATCGCAGAGCACAGCTTCTCGTACCGCCTACGCTGCTGTCCTTATACAGCCAGCCCGAGGTTAGGCAGGTCACACCATACTGCGATCCGTCAGCACTGGGCTCAGACACACTTCACGACACCCTAGATTCCCGGCATAGAGTCGGGGGATAAATTCTTTGTCCACCCCGACACGAATTACGACCCATAATTTACTTTATTGAATTATAATAATCGGTTATCGTTCCAAATGGCATTTTGTAACTATATGTAGATAATAGATTAATCTACAACAGCCTATACAGTGTGTATTTTTCCTTTAATTATTACGTTAGTCATAATAGCACAATTAGTAATAACATGGGGCCGCCAAGGCAAAGGTAGATAAAGATTAATGCGTGTAATAAATAGATCGGTAATAAATATCGGACACAATAATAGTGATCGTTACCGCCGATATAATTTCATATTGGCACGTACGGGGATCTTTCTCGGAAAAAGATTATGCGTCGTCATCTCAAGCAAACGAATACGTAGGTGAGTATCTAAGCATCAACACCATCAGGCACGAACCCACTTAAATTCCAGCCTCGATAAATATTTATTCGCTTCCAGTTCGCGCCAAATGGTGCACTCACAATCACTCAGAGAGCTCCTTTTGGCGCCAAATGTCAATTTTCTAGAGATTGCCCATCGCCAGAGCCTCAACAAACACGCCTGTTCGATGTACCACCGGCGAATATGTTACTTATTAAACATACACCTAATGGCGATAATCGCTTGATGACAGATTGTTTACCAACGCAACGAGTAATGGATCCGAGCACTCTTCTCGATCGCTCGGAACGTGTTATGGATAAACGCTAGTGTGACTTTCATATCCCAACGAGCTGCTTGTTCGGGGTGGGTGTTGACTCGCTGATATGTATGTTAAGTACGTTGTGTAAATATTATGAATGTATAAAAAATATAATTGAACTGATTGATAAATAGTTATATTTCTCCACCAATGTACTCGTATTTAGTCTTGCCGGAGCAGTCGAAGATTAAACGCCCTGCATCTCCACCCGTTTGAGAAATATGATTAAAATGAAATGGTCGCAAACTCCACCTGATTATTTGCAGAGAACACAACGTTATATCAGTTGTTTATGTCGTATTAATGTATGTATTTATATTGTTTATGTTGTATGTCAGTGTATGTACGTTATATGACATTTACTACATTTTGCCTTATAATATAAAAGCATACTGAATTTAATAAAAGTTAAAAACCAAAATAGAAGTCGAGTCACTAACAGAAATGATAAAGAAATTATACTAACCACAAAGCACTACATTTTCCCTAAGGATAAAGAGTCGAGCAGCTTATCAATTTACGAGCGCAAAAACAGTCCTGTTTAAGATTTATTTTACTCGTAAATAGGTGGACTAATTGGACATCCAACTGCTACCTACTGTGACTGTGAGTATACTTGTACTTTTGATTCGTTTATAATACCAACATAAGCTTTCCATCGAGATTATAAAAAGTTACAATGGGTATTTGTGCTGGATTTGTAACCCACGCTATACAGCATAAATACCTTTTGTAACCTTCGCAGAGGTTACCAACGCCACTGGTAGACCGTAACATGAGCTCACTCTCTACCACTCATGATCTCACGGTAACTATCATTAGTACTCATCATATTATTTATCGCTAAAGTAGCATTTATTTAAGCCAAATAAGTCACATAATAGTTAATTCTTAGAAGATTACAAACGGTAAAAATATAGGGAGGATTAACATACTATGTACCTACATACATATGTATATAAAATAAGCAAAAATTGCCTGCCACATCCTACCAACTGTGCAGGGTGCAGGTGCAAGGTGCTGCCAACTCTACTTATAAGATATAAGTGCCAGAAAGGTAGAGTTTTGTAAGAAGTTTCGTGTCTTAATCTAAAATAGGTAGTCCTGAACAACAACGAGGAACTGGGCACGTGAGATCGTCACCCTCCAACGCGATCTCGAGAGCTTGTGGAAATGGACCACGCTAAAATGCTACATCACTTAATCATGGATATACTCAAAAACGTTTAATAGCAAAATGACAAACGATTATTTCTTTCAGTACATTACACCTTTTGTAAGTAAACAGAAACCCACATTCGCGCTAAGCATCTGAGTTTCGTAATTCTATTGAACGGTAAACGGCAAATCAGTTACCGTGCTAAGTTAGAATAATATATTAGTGTAATCTTCGCAGTGGCTTAACGACCGTCATCTCGCAACGACAATCGTATAGCAACGTAGCTAGCTAATGGAAGTTTCGTTTTATTCATGCGATTTTCTTTTCGTTTCATTTATTTCTCTCTCCTACACAGGAGTACCACTAGTTGCCATTGCGGATTCATTACTCTCGATCTCCGTTTTAAGCTCTAGCGTTTCACTATCCGTTTATTTAAAATTGTGATTTAGTGTTTCTATATTAGTATAAAAATTTTCATTAGGAAATATATTGTAGGATGAATGTAACATTATTTATATTTAAGATTTTATTTTATATTGACACAAGCTTATGTTCTTCTTAAATATATCTACCTTCAATGTAATATATAAGTAAATTCAAGTATACACGTCAATTTATATTGAATTATTTTTTAACGAAATATTTAAAATTATGTCAAAAACGTGCATGTATGTTAACAAACTTTATACCTATACGAGACAAGAAGAAAAAAATGTTTATCACGAAACATCCGTGTATCCGATGAACGATTATCGAAAAGATAAATTTACAAACAGTTTCAATAAGCAATTAGGCAAGTATAATGCTACTAGTCGCTTCCAATAAAATTGATCGCCTGTCTCCTCAAACAAATAGTTGTTTACGTAACATCACGACATCGCAAGCTGTAAATAAATAATAAAACATTCATAACCAATATTATTAATGCATGTGTATACATACACAAGTAAATAAGTCTGATGAATTACTTTATAACAGATTTAATCCAATGTTTTACAAATATTTTAATTCTGTACTAAGTTGACTGCGGTCTAGTGGTTGCAGACGCGACCGTCGATCGGGAGTTGGGTTTAAATCCCGGGTCGGGTACTATGGGATTTTTCTAATATAGAATTTCTAGTAGTGACTTGGAGTCTGGATCAGTGCCCGGTGTATGGCAATAGGCTCACCACCTATTCCATGGGA
>DWME01001846.1:0-22947 GCA_018244795.1 Parelbella ahira ahira
GCCTTAACCCTCTCAATATGAGAGGAGACCCATATTCCAACAGTGGAATGACAAATGGGTCGATTATTATTATTTAAGCCGTATGAAGTGCAGCTATTTCATATGTCAGCTAATTGTAATCTTATGTATAAGCCTCGGTGCTCTAGATATGTTATTTTTCTTTGTCTTGAAGAAAAAGAGATCGCTCACGCGTTAATGTGACGTGTGTTTTTAATGAAGATGCGCCGCTCAGTGGTTATAATGGCTCTAATACTTAGTTAGTTAATACGTAGTGATAGTTACATAGTTGTTACATAGAGACGTAACAATGTGTTTAAATTCCGATTTGTAGCGGAGAGTGTGTCCCTATTAAAAATAATTATTTTAAAAACAAAAAAATATAGTGTTGTGATGGAATCTTAGATAATAAAAAGCACGTTGATAATTTAGTTACTTAACGGCCTAAAAACACCACTTAATATAAGACTTGATTGGTTATATTTGATTGATTGATTATATTTGATTGACTGATTATATTTGATTGATTATATTTGATTGACTGATTATATTTGATTGATTGATTATATTTGATTGACTGATTATATTTGATTGATTGATTATATTTTTATATTGGTATTAATCATGAGTCTCATGAGCACTAATGTCCTGTGCATTTACTCCCGTAAATGACATTTTCCCGCACCATGTCGTGTACTTTGCCCCTACTTAACAGATATTTTACTCTTTTTATATCGGACCCTTACATTATTAGTCGTTTGGTATGTTTCCAGTTTACTTCTGCGGACTTTAAATATTTGTCATCGTAAGTATATTCACTTGTTAAGTATCGAAACAGTCGTTTATCTATATGCGATAAATAGTGCATTATAAGAAATGTCCTCCATATTTTCTAAGTCAAGTTTATGTCAGCCGTACAATCCTTTAGGTTCCAAATCAGCTCTCTGTTAAACATTCTCCTAGATAGTTTGTCAAACACGTGACACTTTGATCGCTGATTGAAATAGCGTAATTATAATGACATCGTGTATATCGTGTATCGATACCGGCACATCGGTGTGCTAAGTTTAGCTTTTTTTTATTAATTATCAAATGTTGAGTACATCTCGCTAGCAAAACCGTAAACCGTATTAAACATATTTGATATATACATATACATATATTAAATATTTAGTTTTATATGTAGTTTCTCAGCTAAGATGATTACGTGCTTACCCCTACTTCTCATGCCACCTGAGTTGACTGGTAGAAAATGCCACTTGGCACTAAGTCCGCCTTTTGTTACGAACAACAAAGGATAAATAAATAAATAAATAAAACCGGTGCTTTTTGTTTTGGTAAAGATTCGCTTAACGTTTCCCATCTTTCGTATCCTCATATCTATTTAGGTGACCTCAGAATATCACTTATTTTTTTTTGCATAGCTTCTAAGCCGTTACATTTTCGACGTCAACACAATACGTGATCAATGACAATGCGTAAGGTCTCAAAACGAAACGAACCCTTTTTTAAATTCGTTGAACCTTCTAACGTTTTAGTAAGGGAAATATCTCTATATCTGGAATAGAGCTTATATTTTTTGAGTGAGACGTGGATTAATAATAAAGAACTGTTAATTCCTTTTAATACTCATCCATTAAAATCAACGACTATAAAGAGTTGTGCGGACGACTGGGCGTAAATTATGCTGAGTGGCGGCAAATGCGCATGCGCGGCTGGGCGGCGTCGTACGAGACCTTAGCAACCGACTTACTTGAGATCTTGGGTGTCTTTTGTTATGAGAAAATAGTGTTTCCTTTCTTTGGGCACTTGGTTCAATATTACATATTAATAACAGAGTTGATGGCCTAGCGATTTCTTTATTTATGTTTATCTTTTTGTATATTTTTTTTTTTTTGTATATGTTAGCTTTTCGTTATGGGTTTTTTATTTTATCGTTGATTTTAATTTTTTTTAATTTTACCGTGGCCGCGCCTGCGAGTTATATAAAACTTTTACTTATTATCTTTTTTATTTAATTTTATATTTTGTTTGTGTATTATTTTTATTTTGTTGTTTTATATTTACTTTTGTTTTATTATTATTATGTTTGTGTAATTAAGAACTTACTGTTACTGTTTATGAAGAATGCAATTCTTACAGAAGCTACCTATGTAATGGCAAGGCAATGGCAATCGTAATCTATCTGCGAAATTTAGATTTTATTACTCAATAAAATATTTATAGGCTATGAGAAAATATAGCTTTTAGTAAAGGAAGTTTTAAGCGGTTCATCCTCTAATTAAACATTGAGAAGTGTGATCCATAAGTTTCCAGTTAATGAATTTAATCGTTTCAGTAATGCGCTTGGCGTACCTTTCGTTGAACTAAAGAAAATTGTACTAGTCACGCATTCCGTTTAAGGCAAGATTTTGAAATAACCTTGCTAAATAGATAGTTATAATATATAATTGTATCATCGAAACGACACCCCCCAATTTTTTTAAACCATAAGGAGATTTTTTCATCAAGTATTTTGGAGATACAAAAACGATACGTTAGTATTTGGTTGGGGGGTGAGGTGGGTAGTGGGTAGTGCAGATCGCAGAGGTGGCGGTGGCTCGGCGTGGAAACATCGGTTGATGCGTGCGGCGCTCGCATCCGATTATCGATCACATTTGTCAATACGCTCTTTCAAATATTTTATGATTCCGTGTCTTTGCCGCTGCACAAATTTTAATAGAATTCATTGTGCTGTTTAAGCTGCTGCGGGCTACCAAATGAACCGAACGTCAGGAAAATATATTAGCTAAGTAGTTCAACTGTTTTCTGTTACAATTATTGGATTAAATGTATAATAACATTCGGGGAACAAAGCGAAGCTAGCAGTTGTGTGTAATTGTTTAAGTGCCGGTTTATTCGGCTGAGACCGAGGACTAGTTATCTATTGCAAGCTTAATGGACCACCATTTAGCTTGCAACGGATTAATGCCTATATTTGTAACTAGGCAAGTGACAGTATTTAATTGTGCAATTAGATCCTATGATTCCAGACATTAGCCTCCTTATAGGTGTCGGTGATAAGTCAAATAGGAACATCAAAGTGCTGAGAGCTGTGCAGGGTGTGATTATTATTAATAACGTTTGCCTGCAGTAGGGTCCGAGGCAGCATTAAAGCAATGCAATAGTAAAGATGTGTTTTCATTTCGTTTGTTTCCGAATCATTTGACAAGTCAGCGAAGCGATCGCCCTGCTACTGGTAATGTAAACTCACAGCAGATACCAGTCCAGGTTCCTACATCGACATGTACTGTCGTAAACAATAATTTTATCTGAATATCCGGATACAGGGCACAGGTGGCGTGCGCGTTTGACATGTATTAACACTTTTAATCCCTGAAGACTAATGTTTTCCGGGCGTTACTGACTTGAATACCATTTTCTTTGGTTTAGATCCCCACCAGATGGTTTATTGCCATCAGACATCCACAAGCATGATGTAGAGCACAATCCTCACATCATCGCGCCGGACCCGTTCGCATCAGACGATTGTTTAGATGTTTTTTCACCAGTTCATCAGTTCCTCCCGCACAAGTAAGTATACATTATTAATAATGCACATGTGTTTTATAATTGTCATTTTTTTCTGTGATCGTCGTTGTCGACTTAAGCTTATTCATGTTCTTCTGAAATTGAACGCGAATTTCCTATTCGAAATATTTAAATGTGTCTCTAAAATTCACTCATAAAATTTTTACGCGTCACTTAAAAATGATTGTAATTATTACCTCAAAACATCGTTATATGAAGTTTCAGAAAATGTGAATTCAAATATCTATGTTTTATTCAATGTTTTATGTCAATAGAATTAATGTAAGTTCTTAGATACTGTTCAGTTTACAGACTTAATTCGATTTTTTTGCCTTTCTTTCTAAATCCATGTATTATTTTCGTAACTGTATTTGTGTTCTGTGTGTTATGTGTATGCATATCTAATTTATGTGTATGTAAGTGTGACATCAATTCCCGTAATATTTGGTCCAGTCGACCGTGTCTCCGTTTAAATGACATGTGTACGTATCAGCAAGACGATTATTGCGTCTGATCATTGAAAATTTTGACACAAACTACATAGTCTTCGTACTTTATGTCTTAATTATTTCAACATGTTAATAGAAACCGCGCATTACGCAGACATTACAAAGTGTGAAAAGTTCCTTGAGGTTTAAAAGGTTTTCAATTAAAATAATACGAGTGGCTGGTACATGCTTTTTATTGTTTAAATAAAACAATATCATCGTTAACGATATTTATCGTTAATAGTTATTTTTTTTTGCGAACATTTGGAGTGAGAGCATGCAATTTAACAAATAAAAAAAAATGTTTTCATATAAAATTTAGATCAACTCTTTCATATCGATTGCATTAAAAATTGGTTCCAAAACAATGTTTAAAGTTTATGTCATAGGCACTGGTGAATATTAACTGCCGAAAGTGATAAACGATTTTCAATTCATGAATGACAGTTTACATTGAAAATATATTGAACATTTTTTATTTATAAAGAAGAAAAATGAAAATCAGGGTTCGAAAATATCGTGTTAACTATTTTCTCTGATAAAATTGTCAGATGATAATTATATCATGATAATTATCAATTTACACAGGGTCTTTAATCTTCGGCATTTACGAATACAATCAATTTTTTCTAATAGTTAAATATTGATAAATAAGACTAAACACAAATATGAATTTCAGAAAATATTCACTGTTCAATTTGCTTGTCGATAAACAAGTTGATGTTTGTAAGTTTTTTAGGTTTTTTTTAAGTTGACAATTGCGTTATAGTACGGGCGGGTTTGCACCAAACGTCGATCTCAGAACGCTTGAATACACGCGGAAGCGGGAAATCGCGTTCGGACACCCCTAAAACGATATTTTATTATTATTAAGATAATTATCAATGATCATTTCGAAAGCACTTCGATGAACCTTGATGAAAATAAGCATATTTTTAAAACCGTCTAGTTCAATATATGTTTGTAATATATATGGATAAAAGTACTGAATAAATACGCAAAATAGAATGAAAAAGGAAAAGATTTAGATTTTTCCGTTGTATATATATGACATTTAGTCCATTATGCCCTAAAATAATATAAGTAATTTTATATAGCACAAAGATATTTTGATATTCGCGAGACATAGGTTGAATTTATGAGTAGGTATCGAAAGTATTGATCGATGTCTCTTGTTGATTGGTACAATTATAGAAACTAGGGCCGCTGGTCGTACGTAGCGTGGCGACAGCCGACAGTTAAAGCAATTTTCTGTGGGCGGAACTCGGTAGCAGTGTTTATTTAATTGCTCATATAGTTTCTGTTTTTTCGGATTCGAATATTTCGAGTATTCTAGCATCATTCGGAGTCATATTTTTTTACCATGGCGGTTAACCTTTCACTATGCAAGTTATTAATGCATATTAATTCTGAAGTTAATTGTTACAGTATCAATGAATGAAATTTGCCTTGCGGACTTTAGACTTTTAAACTGTGTAAGTAAATATGAGTACCATAAACATGTACGCATCGTCAATAGTTTTCGCTACACTCGCCACATAATTATAATGACCTTTACACACAAGTTTTTGATACCTGGGGTTATATTATTGTAATCTTCATAGTGGTCTTTTTTAATAAAACACAGCCCATGTTATTACTGATAATGTAGCTTTCTATGGGTTAATTCTATAGGTGAAAAATTAATAGTCAAAAGCGATTAGGTAGTTTTTGAGTTTATCCATTACAAACAGACGCAAAGAGAAATATTGTTTTTTTCTTTAATATATCAGTATACAAAACAGGTAGCAATGCACAACCGCACTTTTATTAAAAATTTTAGTCTCGGAATCCGAATCGGATATCTGAATCGGAATATATACATCCGCACGTACGTAAGTTATAAGTAAAGACACAAGAAATATTACACCAGGTGTAATGGTTAGGTATTACGGGAAAGTGCACTAAACGGAACCAATTTTTTTCAATTAAACTTTGTTATGTACAGTTAGTGTTTACGAGATTATTAGGCATGTCTCTCTCGTCCATACGTGTAATACCAGTCAGTCGTTCTTATTGCTCAGTCTGTATTGTTATCATGTTACCATATAAAAGAATGGCCAGGAATATTTGACTTAATAAGAAACCTTCGATTTTAGGCCAGAGGAACTAATCACGATGAACTACGGTGAAGATGAACCATCGTCTGGTTTAAATGGAAGACTGAGGCCAAGAAAGTCCACTATTCCTAGCCCACAAACAATCAAACAAATTGTTCGCAGATTGGACGGCAAGCCTGCCCAGGAAAAACCTAAGCGATCAAGCACCCCGTCCAAAGCGTCTCCGAGTAAACCAGATCATCTCACCAGTACATCGGATTTATTACCAACCCCGCAAGTTTTATGTCCCTATTGTGATAAAAGATTAATTTCAAAACAAACTTTGTCAAAACATGTCAGACGTATTCATTTTTCGGCTTCTAAACTTGATTCTTCTATAGTTTGTTTATTTTGTAATCATGCCGAATTAGAACCTAATGATATCATACGTCACATGGTAGACAGCCACCCTAATCAATATTTCGCTTGTTTTAACTGCCACACTCGTTTCCCTTCTACAAAGGAATTGGCAGAACACAAGCTTAATATTTGTGAAAAACAAAAGATACCTTATCGTAGCAAATTGCGTCAAAAAACGACCAAGAAGAGCCAAAGGGACTTCGACAGCGTCGATAAAGGTTATCAAAATGGTAAGAACTTTTCTGGACATGGATTTAACGGTATAGTTATTTCTTGTGAACTCAAGCCATCTCACGTTCATGATGAAGCTGACATTGAAGACAATATTACTACGAATCTAATTTTACCGCCCAGCAAAAGCTTAACTAATCCTTCATCACTGGATAAAAATACAGTAATTGTGTTAGATGATATTCAGTGGAATAGAAGGATACCTTCAAACTTTTCCTTTCATAACACGGATGCTGACCAAATACTATCAAGATTAGGAGTGGTCCACAGGTCGCCAAAAACTGGCGAGTCTTCTAAGAAAGACTGGTTCAGGGTCATTGAAGATGCAACGCAGAAGTTTGAAAAATGTTTTGATACCAGTTTTTATTCGATGGTGGCGAGTAACGTTCAGGAAAATATGTCACGATTTCTTGACGGTACATTTAATTTTACTCCCGATCCAAATAGCACTGTCAAACCGCGAAAGGTGAAAAATAGCGTTGTTATAAACACCGTTGAAGGGTTTCCCATTTTATTAGCTTTTGAGCAGTATTCTCGAAACGTCTATGATGGTTATATTCCTCGTACTATTGCTCCAAAGTACAAGTGGAAATGGGATTCTTTAGAAAACGAGAAGCAGTGGAATCCTGATCAAATCAAAAGAGATGCTCATGCAGATAATTGCATCATAACACTAGTGTCAAGTTTGGACATATGGACACAATTATGTATGCGACGTAAATATGAGGATAAATTTAATAAAACGCCTGTTGAAAAACAGTGTGAAAAACAGCATACGATTGGAATGGAATTGAAAGAGATACTGGAGAGCAGGGAAATACCATGCGGTAATTCGCAATTAATTAAGTATGTAGAAGAGCCCAAACAGACAACCGATGAAAAGGATTTCCCGACATCGTTGGGTTTAATGCCGTCAACACCGAAATTCAATATAAAGGCAGCTGTTTTAAGTGGTGAGTGGGTAAGACCAAGATGCTACGTATGTTGTGCGTGTGGTGCACAAACACTGGATCCTCGTGCCTTGGGTGCACATGTTTCAACACAACATCCCAATGCTCAGGTTCAACATTACGAGATTGTGGGAGAATCGCTTTTAAAAGCAGATATATTGAAGCACTTGTATGTACCCCCTGGCCAAAGTTTTAATAGAACTCGACCCCCTCGAGGTTTTAGAGATTGTACTAAATGCAATAAACCGGTAACAATCGAAGATTTGCACCAACATATGTTAGATTGCGCTGGAGATACACCAGCTGTTCGACGAAAATGTCGATATCGCCCATTTGGAGTACGACGTCGTCGTCCACGCTTACCTGACAACAGAATACGCAAGAAAATGCGAAATGACATCCGAACCCGACCAACCCGACCAACCCGACAAAACAACCGTATGAGGCCTAGAACAAATATAAGAAGTGAAGTTGGAGACGGTAAGTATTTCTGTTTCTTGCAATTTGCATCATTCATGTCATTTTTAATATTTTGAGTACGTAATGAAATGAAGGTTATGGTTAAACATTTTGGTTATACCTATATTTTTCTTTTTAAACAGACTCGTTGGTTGAGTGGTTGCAAACGCGACTGCTAGTCAAGAGGTCCTGGGTTCGAATCCCGGGTCAGATCCTATTGGATTTTTCTAACTTAGATTTTATAGTAGTAACTCGGAATCTGGATCTGTGATCTGTGTATGGTATGTATGTCTGAGACGTAATCGAAGCTGGAGAAATGTAGGAGTATACTATGCTCCTCTACCCTCTACCCCTTCGAGGAATAACGACGTGATATACCTACATATCACGTACACCGAATATTGGCCTAGATCAGATATATTTCGTAATTATGTATCATAAATATAAAAAAACTTATTTGTACAATCTTCTTGCCGTACACCTCTTTTCTCCATTATCTTTTGTTATGAATAACGTAATAGTAACTTTGATCTATAATATTAATTTGCAGCGGAAACCATCAGAAAAATGTTAGCCGATCTACCAGCGAAACGTCATCGTGTGATGGTAAATCCATTGAATTCTATATTAAGGCCACGAAGAAAACTTGATAAACAAAGAACTATGTTAATGATAAAGCGTCGCACCTCTGATGATCCAAAGAGTGGTAAACTTAGAACAAGAAACAATTCTACAACATTTGATCAGTCCGGCAATAGAGACGATGATGATAAACCTCTTAAACCTAGATTAAGACGTGTGGCATGTAAAATAGCTCGTCAAAAAGAACCTTTGAGCAGAAAAACTATAATTAACAAACCGAAAAGGAAAGCCCCAACGCTGTATGAGATGAAAGAAAAAGAAGCCCACGATAACGATGTTGATACTTCATCGTCTTGTACTGATAAAATTCCAACTGATGAATTGTCTATAGATAATAACGAACACAGAATTAACTTGAATAATAATCCACAAAACATTCGTGAGCATTCCACTGGTAGGGGTGATTCGAACAATGGCAGAAGAGACAATCAGCGTCCAGGTGCTAATGACCAAAACGAAAATTCGAGAAATTATTGCGCACCTGCTCAAAATGTGCCTTTAAAACATTCTATTGCTAGACTTACTGCAAATTCAGAGACTCATGATAAATCGGTGCAGTTTCATCATCTCTTCCTCGTACAGCAGGAGTGCAATAATCTCAATGAACATGTACCTACGGGACACCGTGTGCTTTTCGAAAACGAAGCGATTGTCACGAAATTAGATAAACCGCCCTTACATTTCAATACAGTGGAATCCGTTCAAGGCCATAACTTAGACTCAGTTCAAAGGTATAGCTTAGATGCATTTCAAAGTCATAATTTGGATTCCATTCAAGAAAATACTTTGGAGTCCATTCATGGGAATACCTTGGAATCTGTTCAAGGGCAGGCTCTTGACTCTTATCAAAAATTAAAATTAAATAAACCAAGAAAAGGTCTAAACGATTGTATTGCGATGCTGAAGAATAAATTAGTAGATACTGATACTAGTATACCAGGCCATGTATCTGTACAATGTGGTACAGATGATCCAATAGGCCCACATCCTAGCCTTGCGCCTATTTTGGCCCTGAAAAACCAAAATAATGATGTTGCAATGCAACCCGTGCAAACGTATTCTAGTACAAATCAAAGACCAAAAAAATCTTTGCCAAGAAGCAAACAGACAAATAAATTCCCAAAGGCTTTACCGCTAAACCGAGGGCAACATTTGAACCACGACTTGTATAGAAATATGTCCATGGAAAAAAAAGCAATTCAGTGGAGACCAGTGAATTACGATGCCATTATGCCGAGATTTATCGATAATTCAAATAGAAAAGAAGTTTCTCGCCGTAGATCTATGTCACAAACAGAAAACTTATTTTTAGCACAGCAATTATTAGCGACTCCTTTTAACCACGACGCGTTTATGAAATTATCACCGCAGTCTTATGATACCTATAGCTTACCACCTCAAAAAATAACAAGATCACGACAACGTAACACTAAACAAACAACGCATATTAATGAAATGATCAAACGTAAAGCCATGGACGTACAATTACACACGACGTCACCGAGAAGATCCTTCGAAAGAAATTTAAACGTTCATACTGAGAGAGCCCGAAGGTCCTTGGACACTTGTGAAAAAATAACTAGGAGTCGTATGGATGTATCTAGAAAGTCAGTGGAGAGTTGTGAAAATAATTTTTATAATCGTACGGATACAGTTAAACCCTCTAATGGTACTAGTGAAAAACATCGAAAGAAAGTACTCGAAACGCCAGTGTTGCGGGACTTTGCTTTTAAGAACTTAGAAGAAGGGGAGAAAGTACAGGCACCTCAATTTATAAGAAAACAAAGAACTAGCAGTCTTCAAAACGATGTTAATATAACACAGATTAAACATCTGGAACATCATTCAAAAGTGAATATGAATGTAGCAATGCCTGCATATATTTCTGAACATGGTTATAACGATAATCAAGTTTCCATACCTCCTGCCCACGCTAGCACTAATGTGGAATCTATCCTATCTGCACCTTTAGATTTATCGGGTAAAGTAACATCGGTTGATTTTAGTTATTCATCAAGACACGATTCATTATCGCTTACAAACTACGATGGTTACCATACTCTAGATTTGTCTAATAAATCCAGAATTAGTAATGAACCAGTAATAGGTGAAGATTTGGTGGTAGACTTACGGATTAAACCCGATGCAAAGTATCCATATTCCCCTAATTCTATTAGATCGTCCTCCGAAATGAGTCATCAAGATTTGAACACGGTGAATCCTTTAAATCTAATTCAGCTAAATGACTGTATTCCTACAGATTTATCTATCAAAAGAAAAGACGATAATGTGACCATTAATCTGTCCCAGAAAATTAATATAGAAGAAATGCAAGTACAAGATTTGTCTCAAAATAAACCGAACACTTTTGCTTGTAATAATAATTTATTGTTAGATATTCAACCAACAGATTTATCGAACAAAAGGAACGTCAATATGGAGCCATCTACATTGTCTAGAATATATGATATCAATGAAAAAGAAAGTAATGAAATTCATGGAAGTTATAATCAAGTTAGTGAAAATGACGAACCCGAAGATTTATCTGGAAGAGTAAATGATATAAATATATTATCAACAGCGAATCGTGCCATGACAGAGCGTGATACATCACAGTTGCATGAGACGGAAATTTCTTTGGGACAGATACAAGATCCGGTGTGCAATCCGACCTTGCGAATACCTCAATTTAATATGAGATCAATAGAGCCTAATTTGACTTCGGAAGAAAATAATATCACGGAAGCGCAATCTGCCCCGGCCATTATTAGCACAGGTACTGAGCTTTATTCACAGCATCCATGTTCGGACAACGATGCTCCTGTTACATGTAGATCAACAAGTTCAATATACATAGATAGTTCAATGGTTGTATCTATGGAGTCTCAAAAGAGAGTAAGTTATGCAAATATTAGTACTCCATTGGATGTAGTCGTTACCACTGTAGCTGGGTCTTTGCCTTTATATTCATTATTAAATCGGGGAATTCTATCACCATTGACGACATTTGAGACTACTCGGCCGGTCTACAGTTTGCCCACCACCGGTACTTCCATGATGGATATTGACATAACAAACCCCACTGCTTTAACGTATAGTCTTTTAAGCATTCCAAGTACTACTATAGCCAGTACTACCCCAGTATATACATTAGCAGGAACAACGGCAGTTACTCCTATGAATTATGCGACGTTGACTAATATTGGTCATTCTATACCTTATCCTCCATCTTGCGGTAGCTATATACCGGAAATCGAGAGTCAAACAATAACGCACTATAATTCTTCCGGTTTTTCTTCTTTTATTCATGATGGAAAGCCAAATGGTATGGAGCTCAGGGGTAGTATGCTAGACATCGAACGAGACTTTGAAGTTTCTAAGGAAATTGCGATGTTGCCAAAAGAGATTGTCACAATATTAGGAACGATGCCAGCCCATCATCGTTGTCAATTGATAGATATTCTTCCGCAGTATTTGTCCAAACCGATACCAATATTATCTACAGAAACATCATTATTTCAAAACACAGTACCTAATATATCTATGCCGGTAAGATTTTCTAGAGAAGTACCAATAGATGTGCCTGCGATGACGGTTGATATAAAACCCCTGCATCTAACACAAGCAGTAAAAGACGAGAGTCTATCGCAATGTAATATTAATTTAAGCGGTAGTAATGATTCAGAACCTGTAGCACAAACGGTGAATATAGGTTTACCTTCTTCCGTTATCGACTTAACTGATGATGAAATGGTTCTAAAAACCGATGATGAAAAAGTGCAAGATGAAGAACTAAGCAAGACGCAACCTGCAGAAGAAATTGTTGCTAATGTTGCTCCAAAATCAAAAACCAATAACGACAAAACCGCTAGTCTAAGGGCAGTTCGGATCAAAGCGCCCTCTGAAAGACAAAAATCTAAGGTAGTGGCTAACCAGGTGCCATGTGCAGACGTTCTAAATGTGCCCGAGAATGATAGTAACGATATGGAAATGTTTAAATATATGGACTCTGATAGATCTCCTGATGTTCAGGTGTCAGAAATTAGTAGTTCGCCATTATCAAATAAGCACAATCTAATAGATGGTTCATTACCACAGAGTTTCGTTTTTTCAAATAATTTTGCTAATCAACCTATTCAAGATAGTGGGGTTGAAGAAAAACAGACAGATCAAAACCAAGTTCCCAATTTTAATCGAACTAGTGCAGAATTATCCTGTAACAATGCTATGTGTACTGAAATTAATAAATTTATCGATGAAACAACATGTAATAACTGCACTAACGCTAATATTTGTGAAATTATGAATCCTAATATAAATATTTTGCACGAAAACAATGCTTTCTTGGTATCTGATGAACAGCATAAATTATCGGAAACATTTGAAATAAATCATGTTTATGAAGACGATGATTCAGAAGATGATATTTCTTTAGCTGTTATTGTCAAACAAAAGCAACAAAATCAATACAAAATAAATTCAGGCTTACAAGTTCAAAATGAAACGACAGGATGTAACACAATAAATGATAAAGCAACTGAAGTACTTTTAATCGGGAAGTCGCTCAATAATGATGCTAAAATAACTGGTTATGGCGCTGATAAGCAAATATCTGTAACCAACATTAACGAATACTCTTTGAATAATAGTAATCTAGAAGATGGATTAAATATTTCTTTAGAAGTAAAAAATCGGCACAGAAAAAAAGGAAGGAAAAACCGTCGTAATCCATTATCAACACATGAAGCTGAAAAACATGATAAAGAAATAATTCATAAAAATGATCAAGAAATTGATAAAGGGAAGGAAAATGGTAGCTTGTTTGAAAGTACTACTAAGTTACAATCTGACAAAAATTTAATGAAAATTAAGACCAAGGAACGTGACAATATTTCAGTTGAAACATTTTCAGCCTTTACTAGTAAGAAAATTAAGCTACACGAAAGCAGACAATTGTCGAAAAATATTAATATTTCATCGCATATCGAAACATCGCAAATTATTACTGAAAGCGAATTTGGCCTCGCAATTCTTAACGAACCGTCTAAAGAAGAAAAGAAAAATGAAAAAATGGTTGAAACTAAAATGTCGTTGACGGCTTGTAATCGCGGAAAAAAATTCAATTACAAAGAAACATCGACGGAATGCCAAGAATTACATGCACAACACAATAGTCATGTTGATATTGGATTGTCAACTTGTAAGGTGTTCGAAAAAAAACCGTCGAATTTATTGAAAAGTACAGTGACTTTTCCTTCAGTTGACAGTGATGGGTTGAAAATTAATGGTAGTAATCAAACTGAATCCGGAAATATGCCAAGCAAAACGCCTCTTCCGGCCTCCAACGAAGACACCGACGTAGGACTATCTTTGCGGCGCAGTAGACGTGGTAAATCTCTGTTTGTTGAAGAAAACGAGCACGTGCATCCTGTTCCCTCTGAATCGTCATTGGAACAAAAAACTCCACTTACTAAGAAGCAACTCATATTTTCGAAACTTTTGTTAGACGAAGAAAATAATTTAAAAAACTTTACTTCTACGGACAACAAACATTGTTTGCAAGAGGTGAATAATTCGTATTCCATAATAGGAAATCAAACTTCTATAAATACCTGTCAACCTGACCGTGTTTTAATTGAAGTAAAAAATAAATCTGTTAAACGAAAGAAATCTCCTCCACCAAAGAAGAAATGCAAGAAAAACAAAGTCTTAGATACTACTCTTAATACCCAAAATTATGCTAATGACGAGTCAGCAGAAGTAATTGCTGTGGATAAAAGTTATACTAACCATGATTTAGAACAGAAGCGAAACAATACTAATAATGGGATAGTTGAACTTGATGATCGTGATTTAATCCGTTTAAGGCAATCGGAATGTTGTAATAATTCGGAATTGCACAGCAAATTGCGTATTGAAAAAGTAAATGAAGGGAACAGTCACGATGATTACATAACACAGCATGGTAGCACGACGAAACGTAAAATAGCACCATCGATGATTAACCTAGATAATATTCATAGCTCGAAACCAAAGAAATCGAAATTAAATAACATTAAGGATCTTCACGACATGCAACTCCAAGATAAAATAGATTCAGTGAAAGATAATCGCCATATTCATACTTTACCCCTTGCGGCCAAAAGGGTTCGATCTAAATCTGTAGTAGTTAAATCTTCAGGATCCATGCTTTACGATCCTTATGATATTGACTTAGAAGATATGGCTGATAAAAGAGAACCATTTAGAAATCAGAGGTTATCACTGCTCAAAACTAGTATTCCTAAGATTTCTATGGAAAGTGAAAACAAAAGGTCTTCATCCAATGAAACTGTAGAAATCACTATACCAGAAACAATTTCAGATAGCGTTTTTGCGGCTGCTGAAAATCCAAAAGAGAACGTTAGTGATTCTGATGAATCTTCAAAAAGTGACGTACCTTTAAAGAAATATGTAGAGGAAAAGGAAAGAAAAAGTTCACAATCTCTGGAAACTAGCACTTCTAAAGTTGCAGGCAAAGTCGAGAGTGGTGAAACGTTCACAAAACAAAGTAAAAGAAAACATAAAAAAGTTAAACAAAATGTTCCATTAGATAATGTGGCTCCGGTGGTAGATTCTCAGAAGGAATCTCAAGAACAACTTAGATCAGATCAGTTTATGGAAAGTTTTGGTTTCTACTCTGAGAGGAAACCTAGGAAATCAAACTTACTCGCAACAAAGAAAATATCCGAAACATTTCATATTATTGCCAATGAATCGGACGATATCAGCTTTGATTCAAAAGACCGCCCACCTAAAAAACATTCTCGCAGTGACAACCGAAAAAGTGTTGAAGGTGAAAATAATAATAAAGTATCTAAGCTGTCACGTTCTGCAAAGTTGTCATTAAATCGTCTAAAGATAGCTTATAAACGTGGGCCAAGGTCTCGTTATTGTCATGTATGTAAGAAAGAATTTCGAAGACCCGATAATTTAATGAGACATCAGATGACATTACTGCATATATCCAAATTATCCGAATATGAAATGAACGTAAAAACTACACCCGTTCCTGATGATCCTAACTATCTAGTGGTTTTTAAACAACATTTGGACAAACTAAAAAGGTTAGAAATTAAACACAGAATGAAGAAACACTCAAAGAAATTTGTTTTTCCAAGTATGCAACAAATGGTAGTTGATGTCCATAAAACAGTCATAGAGCAACAACTTTCCCGAAGAGTTCTAAATCAAGATGAGGCTTTGTTTTTAGATTGTTGTGAACTTTTGAAAGAATCAAATAAAAATCACACTGGACTCAGAAATATAAGCAGAACATTTTTTGCATGTTGTCCTAACAGTTACGCGTTAGCTTGCGCTAGCGCGGCCACGTATAATTCACAGTCACCTCCAAGCCCATCTAGTATATATGTTCCTCCCTATAGGTCAAATTTACCTAAAAAGCCTATTATTCATACCTCTGCACACCCATTTGGAATGGAGAATTTTGTGCCGGTGACAAGGAAAAAGATTATGAATGTAAATCAATCTGCGCAACCTACCACAAGTTCTTCTGAAACGATAACAGGAACGAAATCTAATGGGTCCGCTCAAAGATCATCTGACGCAAAAATTAAAGAACCAAAAAGTAAAGAAAACTGTGAGTTAAAGAGTAATAGTGACGTTAAGGCGCAAAATATTTTAAGGGATGAACACATAAAAAAATTAGAAAATGATTCAACTTCTGTTCAAAAAGAAGCAACATGTAACTTACAACCAGTATTTAGTGAAGGTAAATTGATATCTAAAGACGTTGACAGCAATGTACAAAATAACAGTTCTAATGAATCTGATTATAAACATGTAGAGGTAAAAAAATTAGAAGTAAAGAAACATAAAGAACCTAAGGAAAAGAAGAATCTAGACTTATTTGATAATATTGACATTTTTGAAGATAAATTTGACAAAATTAAGCGAAAGTGTAGATCACAAGCAGCAGCAGCCAAACACGTACAGGCAGTCGTAGAACCCAGCGTCAGGTAATAATAAATTTTTCTTATTTGTGTGTCTGGCCTGTGTGTGGTGTGTTTATGGTATGTGTGTAGTGCGGTTATGGTGAGTGTGGTGTGTGCGTGTGTATGTGTTGTGTGTAATATGTGTGGGATGTGTAGTGTGTACTGTGTGTACTGTGCGTGCGTGCGTGCGTGCGTGCGCCGTTATATGTGTGTATAAATGTGTTTGCGTGTACGTGTTCGTGTGTGCGTGCGTGTGTGAATGTGTTAGTGCATGCGTGTATGTGAGAGTGCGCACCTGCATGTGTGAGTGTATATATACATATAAGGTAAAACTTATATTTAATGTATAAATATATTGTTTATTGCAGCCATAAACGTAGAAAAAAATCAGAAAAGAAAAAGGGGAAGAAAAAGTCGAAAAAGAATTACCAAAACACTGTCCTTACGAAAGGTGCATTAAAGGGTTATGAAAGTGTCAAAGTTTCTATTCAAACGTCGGAAATTAACATGTCTGGTATTCCTCCACCTATTGTTAATTCTTCGAAAAAGAAAAAGAAGAGAGGTTCTAAAAAGAAGAAAGATCGGAAACATTCTGTCTTACCTTATAAATGTGAATCTAATCGCAATAAAGAATCTTCACAAAAAAATGTCGATGTATATGAATTTATGGACAATGAGTCAGAGATCTTAGAACTTAGACCGTCTACCAATACGGACAGATTCCGAAATACTAACAACAAAGATTTGCCGAGTACTTCTAAAGTAGAAGCTAATCGTGACGAAGTGGAATCAAACGATAGTGCTTCTGACGGAGATGATTTTGTTTACATGTCTGATGCTTATGTCTGTGATGATGAAAGCAATGAAGGTAAAAAGTCACCATCGCCGTTAAAAAGGAAAGAGGTGACAGAGAAAAATGCAGTTATGGATAAAATTTTCAAAAACAATGCAGTCCGGTCTGAAAAAAAGAGTTGTGAGTCTGGTGAATCTCCTAAACCAGCAGTTAAACCCACAGCCGATCTTGATCAATTATTTGATAGTTTATTAGAAAATAAACCGAATTCTTCTGCAGTGATTAATGAACCAGAATCTCTAAAGAAAGACAATTTTACAGGACATAAAAGGCGAAACTTTTCACCTATAGAACTTTCTAAATATGATACAAAACCAAACAGAAATTATGACTTGCCATCTAAGAAAATTCGGACTCCATCGCCTGCATTAAGCTCTGATAGCGCGGTTTCCAAAAGAATAAGTTCTTTTTCATCACGGGAATCTTCTCCCGTAAGATTGCCCCATAGTAAATATGATATTGGTTCCCCATTTGATTACGGCCCTTCGACTTCAAAAAGATATGAAGACTCAAAAAAGTATGACAAATATATGAAAGATTATGTTCATTCAAAGCCAAAGAAATATAATCCTATATTGTCAGACAAATATGACACTTCGATACGTTATAGCAAGTTAATAAACGAAGATTCAAGTTTATCGCCAAAACGCGACGATTTATATAATACATACTCAAAATTTAAAAAGATTAAAAATAGATCATCTACCAAGAACCAAGAAATACTGACAAGCTCCCATGGCGGCTACGATTATAAGGTTGACTGTTACGACCAGGACGTGTTATCGGATGACGCCGGTGTAGCTAGGCAGCGTGCACGTCGGAAATGTACTGTAGGTAAACAAAATGTTTTAGCTGAGACTTGGAGTTCGGAATCTGAACCAGATGGCATTTCACTGAGACCTAATAGTGCGGAGTCGGTGGCATTAAGCACTTCTCGGAAAAGAAAGGGAAGGAAAAAAGAGGGTCATATAAGTGGTGGTCGAAAGAGTAATAAACATGTTTCGGTAAAGAAACAGGAATTCGAAAGCAGGGTAACTAATAGTAATCGCAACTACGGAGCGAGCAGTAGCGGGGTTGGAACAAGCCAGTCGACTAGAGGCAGTGCCGGTTCTAGTGGTATCTCCTCCTACAGCCACATACTTTCGTTGCCCGGACCCTCAGGCGTTACACCACGGATACGGCCAACCACATCCTTTTGGGCGGACGGAGACGATGAGCAGGAGCACGTCCAGCAGCACGGATGGATAGTAGGCGACAGCCACAAAAAGTTAGTTACTATGTTAGCGCATGCTAAGGGTCGAAAGCGTAATAATGATGACAAAAGTCATATGATGGAATAAAGCTAGCTATTTAGGATATCTATATTAATCTTGTAAATATTTTGTACATAATAATAATATTCTAGTTCTTTGTAAATGTCATTCCAGTGACATTTCGACCAGATAACCGTAAAAGCAACAATTTTATTAATTTTGAGTTTTGTAAATACTGTATATCTTTTATAGAATATTTTAGTTAAAATTTTAACAAGCCTACGTACTGTAAGGACTGATGTTATTTAAATAATTATTCAACGGCCCTTGCAGTATATTAGCTAAATTTTCTGTTTATTGAACTTCAGAGAGTCCTCTTGATATAATTATATATTGTTTTAATCATGTTCACATATTAGAAGCTCGGCGAGATGGAGCATTTCTCGTGGACGCCTCTGGAGGCGAGTAGCGATCCACCATTTTAAAATGCCAGCTTACGGGTAGAACTTAGTTCGAGAGGGGCGCTTTAATCGTGAATAGTTATTGTCAATTGGGAAACGTTCTTAAGGGACATTCACTAATTCACGATGGATTTATCAAGAATTATGGTAAATGAAAATGAAACTTATCTTTCCGAGTGGTAATATAGCCATCGGGCCTATTTATAATATTTCATGCTTCCTAGGTATATGTCATTATAATTATATAAGGTGTTCATACCTTAATCGCAATTACAATCGTAGGGGATTGTTAAATAAAGATGTATGACGCTTTCAACCTAATAACTGTTCTACGAGTTTTGTTGCCATTCTATAACGAGTCGATTTTGCGCACTTCTTTTGCAATTGCAAACGTAGCTATTTCATTTGGAGTAAACTCATTTTGTTTTAGCTCTATTTTTTATCGTTAATGATAAATATACCTAATAAAAGTATATGTTTTTTTTTATACACCATATATGTATATGGTATTATAATACAATATCTATTTATAAAAATTAGAAATTCTATGCAGATGATGGTACGATTATTTTAATTTTTTTTAAATATATAATACACCTGCCGTTAGTAACTGTAAATTTTTAACACCTAAAATATCTTTATTGTGCACAACTTTTTACAAATCCCGTGTATCCTGTGTATACAGCGTAGAGTCGTTAGCATCACTGTACAACGTATTAACTAGAATAGTACTGTTACCTTAGCCGAAACTAAATTTTTCGTTTGTATTCAATAATATAAGAGATTAATGAAACAGACAAAGAAAGTCACCGAAGCTTATAAATTAAATTTTACTTGTAGTTGCATAAAATAATTTTTATTAATCATCAATAATATTATATCTTAATATATTATCTATTAGCGCCATATAATGTGTAAAAGTACATTATTGTAATTTAATTCTGAAGTAAATGTACTTGTGAAAAAATATATTGGAAACATTGTTTAATTATCATCATTAACCTTACCCTTTCCGCAGCAGAGTCTAATAATATTTCAGAGGACATTTTCAATATCTGTGTTTTAAATACCCAAAAATATTATATATGTATTTCTTGCATAATGTTAGGTGATCTAATTGTATAGTTTTTATGATAACGCATTTTATTTTAAAAATTACACTCAAAAATATAACTCATAAATAGAGATTGATCGGGCCTTTTGTAAGTTCATTTTGTAGAGGAAGTTCGTTTGGTAGCGTTCGTTTGGGGCTGATGGCGGGGTGTCGTCGTAGTTCATTTGACGTGTAAGTTTCATTCATTTGTTAACTATTTTTATACATTAGTTATTTTGAGTAGTAAATCTTACAGATAAATCTCAAGCTTTAGTTATTGTTTTTTTGTCTAGTCCAGTATAATAAAAACAAACGTCCCCATTGTCAGCCCTCGGAACTTGTGATCTTTTTTTTCCAATGTATGATTAATAAAGAAGACTTATTTTCAAGGTTTACACAAAATGTTGAATATCTTGTGTGCATTGATTTAACTGACTGTTGATTGAATGTGGAAGTAAACATGTTTAATTCTTGAATAAAGCTCAATGTTGATTTTTTTATTTTTTTTTAACTACCTTCCTCTTGTAATAAAAATGATGCCATGCCAAGAAAATATATTTGTGTGCTCGCGCATGCATATTCGCTGCCATTACTAAACGTAATGATTAGAATTAATAATGCTAACATAAGTATCTAAGTTGTAAAAAGGTATATTAAGTTTGGGCGTAAAATATATTCGTATAATACGGTTCTAAAGTCAACTATACTGCATAAACAGAATAGACAATTTAATCACACAAACACTCACACAGCTATCGTAATTCTAAAAAAATATTTTTTTTAACAAAACTTTCTTTAAAAAGGTGCGATTATATGATTCTGCTCAGGTGCAGTTTATTGTCAATTTGTTATATTAAATATGACTGATTTTTGTGAGAGTTGGTATGACATAATTTTGAAAATACTAATATGAACATTCATGAAAAGTAAGTTATGGTCATCAGCTTAGTAAACACATGTTTTCATTTCCATGTTCAATTAGCGACACCACCTACACAAATCAGCCCACATTTATTTCACGGCACATGCCGCCCAAAGACAAGAACCTACTATAATTGCCTAACATGTTTTGTCTTTACTAAACAGTAAGGGCTACATCACAGCCAAGGGCGCCACGCAGTCGGCTCACTTAATTGCACTAGTTTTCTGATACATTCCAACCCAACTCGATCAATAGGTACTGGAAGAACTCGACGATGTTAAAATAGTCAAATAGAATAAATTCTGTTGAAATATTGATTCGCTTTGTAAGAAAGTATAGTATTTCGTGTTCGTCGTTTTTGGTGATATAAAAACTTTGATATGAAATATGTATAACTGCACAAATCTTGATTTTTTCTAACAGTCATAAGTACATATTAAATTAATGTCTAATGCCTCTGTCAGTATCAAATGCCTCCCAAATTGGTACTTGTTTTCTGTTTGGAAAATATCTATGTGTCGTTCAAATTTAAATTTATTTAACTCATCGAGCTAGGGTTGAATGCACATAAACAAATTTAAAACATCTTGGTACAAGCTATTTAGATTGCCGTTCTTTACCAGAGAGCTCCAATAGACAGGTACAAAAGAAGAGGACAAGAATTCCGAAACTGTTATAATGGCGGTAAGTTACAAATGCATCTGCGGGTCAGTTGCAGATAGAAGGTAATATTAAAGAATCGCAAGCGCAGTTATTTGTCATTTGCTCATTGGGGGAGGCCTATGTCCAGCAGTGGACTGAAATAGGCTGATGATGATGATGATGAAGCGCAGTCGGATTATATAAGTAAACGATAGTGGCATAGGTATACCTACTGAACGTTTTCGTGCTTTGGAACGCACTTTGACCAGTCGGTTTCGATTGTACTTATTACGTAACAATCGCTTAACTCCGTCAGTCTATAAAACTCTTTAGAAGCTGAGTTACGGATTGGCCAGTAAACCATTCCTCTGCCAATCCACTCTGGACCAGTGTGGTGGATTCTGTCACACGCATTCTGCATCTACTGGGAATATCCGTATGCTCCTGTAGGGTATAAGAGTTACGGCCAAATCTTGTAACATAAAAATATCAGGAACTTCAGCATTGTTTATTTCCAGGGATAACATTGGGGTTTTGAGTAGGTTATGTTGTCGCACCCGTTCATACATAGGCATATCTAAGAACTGAATTAAGAGCAAAGTTGCCTTGCTATAATAGAGAAAAGAACTTAATTTCTATTACTGTTAATGCGTGTAAATTAGAGCCACAAATGCAATATTATGTTTACACAGTCCTATCCTGGTGAGAGGACTGATGTATTCAACTTAACATCACTTAGCATACTTCAATTCAATTCAAATTCTTTTATTCATTATAAGGTATATACATACACTCAATGAAAGTCATTTTAGTCATTGTACCTCGGCTTTGTGCGCCCCTCAGGCTAAAGTAGACCGGGAGAAAAAAGCCGGAGAAAAAAACTCCCAGCACTCT
>DWME01001847.1:0-22942 GCA_018244795.1 Parelbella ahira ahira
CAGCATACAGCCAAATCTGTGATGTATGCTTTCATCTATTCTATATACTAAATGGAAAGTTAAATACAAAATTAGTTTGAATGCCTACCTCGTTGATCGAAAGGTGGCAAGCGCGACTGTCGATCGACAGGACCTGGGGTCAAATCCCGGGTCGGGTACTATTGGATTTTTCCAACTTACAATTTCTAGTAGTGACGCGGAGTCTGGATCTGTGCCCGGTTATGGCAATAGACTCACCACCTGTATACCACGGGACGTAAACGAAACTGCTGAAACATTGGAGTGTACATCCTCTGCCTAACTCTTCGGGGTTACAGGCGTGGTGTTACGTAGTTTGAATCCTTTGAATAGGCGCCCTATAAAATAAAATATAAAGCGTATAATATCGAGCTCTAAAACAACAAAATATAGAGTTCGGTGCACATCGCGCCCGACCGGAGCAGCGTGTAACGAGCAGTAATAATACCGCGAGCATCGCAGGACGGTGACGGCCGCCGCGGTGGTGGCGCACCTGCTTCCCGTCACTTTTCTGCAATTACTGTCGCCGATATGCGTTTCGGGTTCAGCACTCGTCAGCCGCACTGAGCTGTATATTACACCAACACGTTATGTACACCGGTGTCTATTGTTTCATTTCATTTATAGGTCATAATATTCGCATCCTTACAGGCTCTAGTGAATTATCGTTGTTTAAAAATAATACTTTCTTAATTTGTGATTCAAATACTTATTTGTAATAATCCACATAATATTGTCAAATGATGTTTTGGAGCGATCACACACTAATGGATAATCTTCCTTAGAGGAATGTTATTTATATCTTTAGTGAGAACATTTTGAGTTTTACGCTAGTTTAAGCGCGCGCTGAGTCATAACACATTGTTATTTAATAGTCGAAGACACAAAGCATGTTTTATATATTATATAGATATAGATATGTACATGTATATATTATAATTTGTACAAATCCATATGTGAATTATTGACCTAGCAATACCTCGTTGTAGCATGTAATGTTGATGGTAAAATGACGCTGCTGACTGGTAGAAATAGAGATTGTGGTTTTGGGCAATAGTGCTGCCGGGGTTCTCCACGAGACAATTGATTAGACGATATAATAATAATTGATCCGTTCGGTATTCGAGGACAGCAGTTTAGATCGCGTGGGCGTTGCGCGAACAGTAGAATAGATGGCTATACATTGTTTATGAGGTAAAAGAGTAAGCAGGCGATGGGCTGGCTGTGCGCTGCGAGAGCCGCGACCCGCTGACGTCTGCGCCCATCAATATTAAAACACGAGTCGAAACAGTTCGCTCAATCAGAACACTCGGAATTACTTCCAAATTGCTCTACAAAGAAGTTAGGGCAATTAATATTGTAACTGGATTTATTCGATTTGTCGAGTTCGTCGAATATTTTATTCGATAAAGGGACTTGTGTTCTCAATTACTGATTGTTGAGAAACAGGAGCAAAATACGGAAGTACTCGAGCTGGGTGAGTACATGGAAGTTCGAGAATGTTCTTTGGAAAGTTACTCGCAGGTTCGTTACCGATCGAATCCGATATAATTTCCTATTCATAAATAATAAGTATATTTCGATATTTATGAACAATTTCACAAAATAAGCACTTTTCGCGTAGACTTCGTGTTGCTTGTTCCAATTTGGGAGTTTCATTTCTGTATTATTCAAAATAATAGGGAAAATATACCAGTTTTTATTAAATTAGGTAGTTTCTGATTTAGTGAACATTTCATGGTGAGCCATTAACGTTACTGGTGAAGCATAGGAGTGTTTACATTGTTTTGCCTTTGTTACAATAATGTTATAATTATGCTTGTTTTGGTTACCAGGGAGGTTCCTGTTATAAATGTTACCAACGTAATACGAAAATTACAAATCTGTAAAGCTACTCGCATTAGCTAAATAATGCGTATTATTATTCAATGAGGCATTAAATTAGTTTAATATTTTAATTACACAGGGTAATAAAGGCATTTCCTCTACCTTTATTAGGTATAAATAGGTATGGCTTCTTTAAGATATTTGTTGTGAGTACTCGTTACTGTTCCGAGCACAATTGAGAGTAATAAATGTGTATTGTACATTATTGTACGGATTTCGAAGTGAGAGTTCATTAAACCAGCGGCGGAAACGCCGTTTGAATAAATCGTGTTCCAATTTCAAAGCTGCGTTATCTACGAGAGAAAACTGTAGCGATAACCGATGCATTTTGATGTAGACTCAAATTTAGAATGCAGACAAAAGGCAAACTTTCGCGGGGTATCGAATCAATCGGACGCGTTCGGCCGTCTCCGGCGGCGCTCGGCCGCGCTCGGTTCAGCTGACGCGATCTGTTGCTATGTGCATTTGCTGAAGAGTAAAGCGGACGTTTAAAAAGTCATAAAAACACCGACATTGCACAATATCAAAGCTAATTTTGACGTCCCGGTCGCTTGTTTGTCATACACTTTATGAGACAAGCGCTTAAGTTTATTGCTCCGAATATTAACTTGTTTTTATTAAAAACAGAGTATTTGGGATTATTATAGTTCATGTAACATTACCTTTTATATAATGCTATTACTCGTTACAAATTTGTACACGATTACTTACATCTACCTATTACAATATACCGCTGCGGAACAAAGAACTGCTTTGTTCGTATAAAAAGACCTAAAAACTCCATAGCAAATGCAACTAAGTCGAGCCTACGTGACCGAACCGATGTGCGCACACACACCACCAAACGTAACTGTTCACGGACACGACTCGACGCACACATCCGCAGACGCGGTTAAGTCTAGCAACAAAACCGAAAAGGCGTAAGCACCGTCGACCTTCACAAAGAAATGAGCACATCTCACGACTCTACTGACAACGAAATAAGGGTGATTTTAATGAAATGGTATTGATGTCCATTAAATCATTCCGGTTTAGAGTGCGGTAATAGCTCCGCTACTGCATTTATGGCAGAAGTCTGTAGTTGCCAACCTTTTTGTATGAATTTTTTGTAATAACTGTTACGTTGTCTTTAATAGTTGACAGGCCACGCCCACTCGATTGTGTTAATACAATGGCAGTTATGTTAATTACTCAAGAATTAGCGTCGTTTTAGTGAATTGTATACTGTTTATTATTTTATATGATCTACTAAAGCGGCTATTCTTAGTGACAAGAGAAATGAAATAAAGTGGTGCTCGTAGTTTTTTTTCTGTTTTAGAATTAACACGACGACATGTACCGCAAAAAGTTTTGGTTAATGTATTCTTTTAAATTAAATTTGTAGGTAACTGTAGTATTTCATTTATGGCGCTCTGTATAAGTTTCTAAGAACGCGAGCCCCTGCGAGCAGTATATATTTGCTCGATAAGATGGTAACATTAATTTCTACGAATAATAAAAGCAAGCACTAAATTGGCATGAAGTCGCCTAGAAAGGGAGCTCTAAAACTGAAATAAGGTGAAAGTACAGGGATGGCCCACAAAAAGGTTGGCGCTCCCTGCCTCGTCCCGTACGTACCCGCTTGGTAACAGGCGAACGAAAGCGAAGCAAAGTCATTCATAGAAGTACCAATCTTAAAGTATAACCATTAAAATCCATTTCAGCTTGCTGGTGAACTTGAGAAATTTTGCAAGGGAAAATCAACGTATAGCTTGCTACGTAAAATTGCTTTTCCTTTGCATAGTGGGGTTGTTATTGATCGAAGCTTATGCGAAAAAGTTTTGTATTACTCACGCAGATAAGGTAACCTATTCGAAAGCTTAGTTCGGTGCATCCTTGTCTAACATTAAATGTCTGAAAGAGATGGAGATATTCGAAAATAGTGCTATATGATGGCAGTTTTAGGCCGTGTTATAGTGGTAGGTTATTGGAGAGAATTCGAAATTCGAAATTGAGTTTTTAAATGCGTAGGTTAATATACTAAATCGCCGTTGGGAATAGGTTTAAACAAATGCTACTTTATTTACATTTCGTTAAGGTTGATTATTAACTGTTTCTATTGTTCTATAGTCAGCGATATTAATAATAGACAAAGGATTCCCAACAAAGAAGGATTCCGTTGGTGGAGTTTGCGTTATGTAATCAGTTAATCAATTATGAAATATGTTTCGAAAGAAAATTACTTAGTGAAATTAAATTTTTTGACGTTCTGCACGTTTTTTTCTGATCTGCTCTAGTTTATTTAATCTTCACCTGCTAGTACGGGAGTACTTCACGATTCTTAACGATGGATTTGGAGATTGCCCGAGAGTTCCTCAGATGTGTTACTGTTGTCAAAAAGTTCATCGAGGTTTAACCAGTACTCTATTCAACTGTACCAATTAAATCTACGTATGAAGCCCTCTGATTCCGGTTGTAGGGTCATGAAGATCACATTGAAAACAAACCAGTTAGAAACATGTTCAGAATGATAATAAGCGGAATGGTTGTTTACCAACAATTGGTTTAACATCTCATTTTTACAGTCGAGTGATTTTGTATTATGTAACGAAATAAAGGAATATTAGCGTAAAGATGGGCTCTCCGATACAATAGCGATGATCGTGCTCCCCAGGGTGACAGGTTCGATCCCGACAAAAAAATGTACGTTCACTAAGTTGGTTCCGCACTAATAAATTACAGGCATATTATGACCAACGTTTGCCTTCATTTTCGAATTTCGTAATTTTCATTTCGTATTTTTTTAACTTCTAACCATAGCTATTTCAAATGTCTTACTTTATTACGTTTTATTTTAATAATGGCGTAAGTACACACAGTAAAACAAGTATTTCTGAGTTTCACAGGCCATCCTTTCCTTTTTTAGTTATAATTAAAAAAATGTCTTTATTGTAAAGTTTTAATAACATTATTTAGGGTATTTGTAGTGATTTATTACTATTTAATCTACTGGTCCATTGTCAGTTCGACGCCAAATAGCAATGTTGAATAGTTTCGCAGCCGGTAGTTAACATGATTAATATTACAAAACAATGGTGTTCGAGTTTTTAACAATTTGTTACCGTTTTAGAATGATTACGTTGGAGTTTACGACAATATATCGAACCAAAACCAATTTTTTCAATGTAGTGTCTTTTGTAATTATGTTATAACTTATAATCAATACGCATTGACGAGAAATTTGTGTTAATTCTTATTGAAACGTTATTATTTAATATAATATAACTTCACGTTTGTGTTTCTCCCAAGTAGTAAGCAGAGAAATGTAGTGTTGGTATGTCTACTAATGTACTTAAGATAGAAACTAAACTGTAGGCGGCCGTAGTACCATATTTTCTTTGTTGTTCCAGAGTATTTTCTGGAAGGTTGTCGGAACGCGACGCGGGGCCGCTAGCCGCGCCGTGCGCTCGCCGGTACGCACTCAGGCGAAATGTCGCAGGGCGTGGCACGTTCGCCGATCCGTTCGCCATCGGACAAGCGGCTTAATTTTATTTAGGTATCGTAACACTGATCCTACTGTCTGACTATTGTGGCTTGAACATACTTACGTTTTGTACATAACAACCCGTGACATCGACTGTATTTGTACTTACAGCTTAGTTGTGTTTCTACTCGTATTTACGTGTCTTAAGCCTGTTCAAGGTTTTTAGTTTCATACAATACAATGCTCCGATGACTCGGCACTACAGAGAGAATGGCAGATGGTAAAATGACAAAACAGATATATGTATGTATGCACAATGTGAATGTTGATGGATGTATGTCAGGTACTGCCTCATGGGGGTGTAAGAAATCTTCGAATCCGGCGTGCGTGTATGAAGGGAGTGATTAATTTAGAAGAAGCATATTAAATTTTTGAAGATTACTATATTAGGCATATTACACTCTCTGTCTACCTCATAAGAAACGTGCGTGTGAGATAATAATAATAAACACAAAAATAAAATAGAGGTATAGTATTATTTTGCGGTAGGTGGGTACGAACAGTTAATTCGCTGGGGTAGCGTACAGTTCATAGATGGGGTGGAATCTTCCACGTTAGTCGCCCTTGTTCAAGGGATTACGTGAAATTGGACGCGACTGTGTTGTTACCTAGCCTTTGCACAGATGTATGTTGTGCTCTGCAGGGGCCATCACAGTTGTACGTCGAAATATTTTACCGGACTGTCAAAATAAATAAAGGCCGAGTAAAGGCCGAAATAAAGGCAGAATAACATGTACCGAATAATTACACCACAAGTATCAAAAATTCGGACTGCGCTTGATATTAAGTATTTGTTGTGTATGCATTTAAGTCCTGAAGGAAGGTTTTATTTGATATAATGTTATTATGCTCTTAACGTTATCTTACATAATGTTCTTTAATACATATGAAATACAGCATCACGCAGGCTAATATGGTGTACTGCGATCTTAATCGTTTTCATACTATTATAAGGACTCGTGACCACGTCTAGATATTTCGAAGAACTATTATTATTCCAACAGTCTACAGCCTTAATTCTCATACTGTTAGGAGACTTGGTGTACATCAGTGGTACAATAAAAGGGCTAATGGCGATAATGATGATGATAAAATGTTATTTACTACAGCATCGCCTCAGAGAGACAGGGTAAGGAAACGTTAATTTGGATGTTATGCTCGACTGCTGAGAGGAAACAAATAAACACATAAATGTATGAAGGATGTAATGTCGGTGATAAAGTTGTTTTTGCGAATTCCACAAATTAAATACGTTTGATTTTCGTTGTTTTTCTCACATCGTCGCAAATTTAAATGTATAATTTTTATTACATGAACGTTTGTTACTATGGTCTCCACGAGAGACTCTATTCACCAGTAATATACGAGGGGTGGCAGGATCAAAGCTCCGTAGGTGGGTTAACGGGTATAGCGGAGAGACGGCCACCCAGAGGGTGTTTAATTTTGGAATTCTTAAAAGTTAAGGGCTGCCCCTTTTACCTACTTTACTATCATTAAAATGTATTTATTTTCCCGCGGTGTCGGGCGATGTGTGTTGCATGTCGAACTATCGGATTTCAACGAAAACAAAACAGATTAAGCGATTCCCTCAAAGGCAATAAAACGCAACCCGGTCGGAATGGTACGAATAAACACGCGAGCGACCGCGCCGCCCGCCGCGCGCTCCTTGCTGCCTTGCCGCAAGTCCACGAAGATTACCCCTTTGAAGCTCTATGCCTAAAACGATTCTCCCACATTTTAGTAATCACTCGTAACGTTATACTATGGCTATATAGAGAGATATGAAAGTAGAATAAGTACGTTAGAACTGTAAGCGTAAACATTAGTTAATTAATGCTCTCTTTCCACTTCCTAAGATATTTGTCCTGATAAAAATTGTAACAACGCGTCGCCTTTGTTATAAAAACGGATAGTTGTATTTTATTAGTTATGAGTGTGAAGTAGAGAACTGTAAGTTTCCTTTCGATATTGCTTTATTCGTTTGCGTCACTTTTCGCTACTCTCTAGGAGCAAGGCATTAGTCCTGAATTACAGAAATTCCGGTCAGAAATTATCGGACACATGTGTTCATAACACTTTCACATTTGCTCTCTACTGCTGACGGCATTAATCGTAATAGTACGTGAGTGAAAATAAACCAAAAATCGAAAGAAGTTAGTATATAAAATAAAATTATTCATACTGCCACCCGTTGGCAGCTAAAATGATATATTGCGCATCCTATGAATGATAAATCATAATTACTTATCAATTATGATGCGATGCTAATATTTTGTGCAGCGATCACCGAAGAGGGGGCGTTTGTTCAGGCGAGCGCGTCGCGTCGTGCGGCGATTATGAAAAAAAATGATGGCATTAACATCGCGGGACTTATTCTAACAATGGCAGTAAGGCGAGCCGCGCGGGGCGGCCGCGGGGACCTTTCTTAACACGCTTTTGAATAAGCTTGTGTCAAATTAAAAATGATATACACGAATTAATCGCAAGGAGATTATCGCTTCATAAGGAGAGCGACTCAGGATAAGGTTGAGAGCGTCGTTATCGCTTACACTGTGTCTGGTGTCGTACAGGCTGCGTGTGACGGTAGATTAAAAACAATTTCTCGGTTTTAGCAGAGCCGTGTGCTTTCAGCCTCTGTGTGGTCGATCGAATTTGTTACAGTCTAATAAAATCATGAGTCGCTTCGGAAACGGCTAAAATACTTCCCATAATTGGAAAAACTATTCATTTTCTTAGCAGATATATACACATTATGTTCGAATTATATTTTATATTTCGAATGTTTTTGGGATCGATTTCCAGTATCTATGTTTAAAAGGAATATCAACAATGTTTAGTGTATTAGCCAGCGTCACACGGAACCGAAAGCCCTAACGAAAGCTAATTAATTCGATCAAAACGGTTAGTAAGAGATAAGATTCAAATTCTTGTGGATAAAAAACATGTATCCTCTAAAAATATAGATATTTGACACTTGGTGCAATTTACCTATTCTGTAAAAGACCTGGCATGATAGTAGATATATAATAATACATTTATTTAGATTGTAGGTATTAAAAACCAAGACATGAATGAGCACGTATGTTATCGTATTCCCATCAAAATCCATATGCGTTGAAAGAGCTGCGTGCAATCACGGCACTGCACTGTTTGAGCACTCTCCGTCTCCCTCCCCAATATTCCACCCCTAATCTGCCGCCCGCGGCGCGCATATTCAATTTTATGTCGCACCAAATCGTTAAAAACGAATCGCGCGTTTTGGTAACGTCAGCGATTCTCAAAGTTTCATTATGGTAATGTTTAGTGTGTAATATTTTAATATCCTGCATAAGATACAGAGAGTAATGATGGCAAATCCTGCGCGAGCGACTGAAGAAAATCTCGCATCGAAAGATGTTAAGTTACTTTGAAGTACGTAAAGTTAATTATGGAACGTATGTATTTAATTTGACTCACAGCAGCAGGAAAGGACCCTAACTTGATAGTTTAGTTTGTAGAAATAGTGAAAAACTTGACCACTTTAATAGTGGCTTATGCGAAATTCAACTATTTCGTCCATTTTTTAATTCACGACTATGTTTAAATCAAAATTTAAAATGTTTTTATCATCCATTTTTGTATAAGTCAATTATTTTACTCGTTTTAGCCATTTATATTTAGTATGTTCTTAGAAGTTAGCTTGTAGAGTTATTATATTAGTTCGCTTCATATGATTGACCTGTAAGTTCAATGGTTAGTCAGTCTATAACGGTGAAGGAAAATATCGCGAGAAAACCTGCACTTTTTAGAGTTTATCAGAAAAGTCTCTAAGACGTGTGGAGTCAAGTGTGTGCCAAGAAGCATTCGGCCAGTGTGGCAACCTATGGCGTTAGCGATCTTAATTGAACAGTGAAATGAACAATTTATCTAATTTGAAAAATCCAATAGTACCTGATCCGTTATTTGAACCCAGGACCTCTCGATCAGCAGTTGCTTTTAGCAATCACTCGATCAACGAGCCAGTCAGGTAGGTATATAACTACTGGATTATAAAATTTTACATTTTGTAGTTCATCTGTCTGTGACATTATTACTCAGGTTGTCTTTAGATCAGCACCAAGTGTCCGTTAGCGGGTCGTCCGGAGATATTATTAATATATTCGAAGTGATGAAAGTTTGCAAATCGCTGGGTAATAACGTTCAGATTACTTCGCAATACATTTGCCGGTGTAATGTCGCGTGAAGCCGGGGCCCGCGGCTAACTAACCGGGAAAATATTATTATTTATTCCTATGATTAACAAAATAAATGTTCACGCGCATGAGAAAACACGTAATCAGTTGTTCCTTTAAAATTATTCCCTCATTTAATCAATTTTATCTGCCGTTGTTTGCCTATCTTTATTATGTGATAATTTCTATTAGATTACCAGAATCGATGATTAATAAGAATTAACCACGCATTTTTATCTGAAACGACAGTAATGTAACGTTATATAAGGTAGAGATATTTTCTTCCTCCTTTTTGAACTTCAACTTACTGATCTAATTATTTTTCCTTAACCCACATTTTGGACCCTAGAATTCAGACAAATCCAACAACAGCCTGTTGGCGATGAACAGCAATTCTTGAGCTCCTATTTATCGGTGTAAAGGGCGTGGTAGTCAGATACACATAAATACGAGACATAGACCTCAAAAGTAGCAATGCAACTATGAGTGCATACTGCAACTGTGGTGACCACCTGTTGTGTGGTGACCTGCATCGGCTGCTCCTTAACTTACATTAAGAGCAATGAAATTAATCCTGACTGAACTTGTTTCAGGTTTTTCGGACATCCCAAGACATCATTTGTAGAATGCCATCAGTATACTTACATTTTTAGGTTTACAACTCATGGTGGCAGATTTGAGACAAGGGAGCTGAAATGATCTGGAACAATGGGCATCATTACTGCAGAATGAGTTCTGCGAGCGGACGGCCACAAAACGCGCTTATGTTTTTTGTGATGCTTTGCCACAAAAACAGCCAAAGAAATGTCAGCAGTAACTTCTAACTGGTCTATAAACCTAATTCGCGTTATTGGCACTGGCTTCATAACGATAAAAATAGTAGCATCTCTACAGCGTCGTAAAGACCTTCCTTACATGGAGCAAATATAACTTCATGAATTTCATCAAGCATCCGTCCCTTTCCCGCTTGTCTCTCGCTCGCACTCAATCTACATTATGACGATAAAATGACATTGGGCGTGAGATTGCGTGGCACAGAACATACTTTAATCCTGTCGTTAATCAACCGGTTAGCATTCAAAATTCGTCCTTATTTCATAAGCAGTAAGAAAGTAGTTTGACTATGCCGAAGATACGATAAAATGGTTTCCTCGTAAGGAAGTGTTTCCCTTAGAGAGTAACTCCCTATCTTTGGGGGTTGTCAGTGGAGCCATCAAGTGACTGCAGGGAGTAGCTACAGACACATTCAAATGTGTGTTAGTGTGATGTGTAATTACTGGCATCGGCTCGAGGATCAAGGGTTTCGGGTAATACATAAAGTTTTAATTGGTATCCATAGCACTTATTAAAATATCTGCATCGAAATTGACTACATATTTGAAGGATCTCAAGTCTTCGAGTTATAGTATTTGCGAATGGAATGAAACATATATCGTCATTGGTATCAAAACAAGTTTATTAAAGTTAATTCCCGCACGTATGGAACTGCAGGAATGAACATTTCAAATACACGATTGGAATATTATGAGTGTTAGTACATTATGAATTGCGTTACAGATCTTTCTAAAACATTCAAACATTAAAGCAGACTCCCTCGTTTTTTGCAAGAGCGACCGCCGGCCGATCGGGAGGCCCTGGTTTAAAATCCCTAGTCGGGTACTATTAGATTTTTCTAATTTAGAATTTCTAGCAATGACTTGGGATCTTAATCTGTGCCCAATGTATGGCAATAGGCTCACTGGTGAAACGTGGGTGTGTATTACTCTCCTCTGCCTACCCCTGCGGTACGGTGTGGTGGCGAACTTTTTGGGAATGTTCATGTCGTCGAGGCCCTTTCGGACTTCAAAGTTCAAGGTTTTATGTAATAGTCTCCCTGTATTTCAGAGATAAGAAATTGAAATCACTTAAACCTTACGTGGCGCTAAAGTTTATTCTTCCAACCATAATCACCGATTAGGACATTTTGCCTATTCACTGCAGAACTGAAGCAAGAACCGCTTAGTATGTAGAAATTGGCCTATTCCTAGGAACAGTCGCTCTGAAAGTCAAGCAACAGTTCAGATAAGAAAGAAAAACAACAAATGAATTGGTATAGCGATTCAGTAATTAGACGGACGTGAAATGTGTTGGAAGGCTGCCGGCAGACGTAAAAACGAACCACCGCATGTCACACTGTAGCGAATGACATTCAGATATCGATATATGTAGGTACTCTTAGATAAATGTGTGCTAATTTTTTTCTCGCGTTTGACTTATGTTCCTGATGGCAAGCGAGTTGTAACATAGGTCCTATTCATTCTTTTCTTAAATATACGCGTTCTACCACCTGATAATATTTCGTTTAAAGTTTTGCTTCTGTCTGATAAGAAGTAATCCTGACTGATTTTTATGGACGCCACGGAGTTTGACTCTTATTTACATTTCTCAAATTTGAAAATGTTAATACCGTTTTTATTATAGGACGGTGTGAGAGCATCCTAGTTTTACGAGCGATAAAAGGAAATTGAGTCGAGCCATGATTGCAACGTTTGATACGCTTCCCGCGGCCCTGGCCTCCGCTGCTACAGGCCGCGACGGCTCGCGCTGCCTTATTCGGTACTGGTCTACAAAACAGCGCTTTACGTTATTGTTATTATATCGTCACGTCAGTTCCCTTACACGGTGGGCAGAATGTACCAAGTACCAAATACTACCAATCTGACATGCTTCTAACATTGTACACATTCTTTATTCGTACACGCACGCCTATTTCGAAGACCTCTGAAACTCCTCGATGAAACTATCTGATCTATTTGTTCAATGATTTGACCATTCGTTTCATGATAATATATGATAGATTATTTTATGTATAATCAGTTGCAAGCCGCTGTCACCCTGCTCGGAGGCCACTCGGAAATAACTTAAAACATCAAGAGTCGTTAAGGAACGAGTGGGGTCTCTCAGTCACGTGGGCCCCTCGTACCATCATGACCACTTTAATTCCCACCCTAGCGGAATCGCACGTATAATTGAATTAAATGTATGTTTGCCACTGTTCTTCTACTTGTCGATATTATGAAAATTTAAAAGCGCCCTTTGTGTAGATTTCATTGGGTGTTATTTTGAAAAATAAAATTTAAATTGACATACAAGTCTTAGAGGTTTTGTTCAAATAAATAAAAATATAATAAATAAGCATTTCTAAGTTTGCGCCTTCTGCAAGTATCAGGAACGCTTGTCAATGTATTGGAAAAAAGTCGTGTGTTAGGGCCAGTTGGTCAGCCATCGGGTGCAGTGAAGGGCCGTGCTGCGAGGAGGACAATGAGTGCCGGCAAACAGGTAGCGCACCCACTTCCGTCACCCAAGATGGCTGCAGTGTGGAACGACGGCTCAATAGTCGTGTACAAATTTCGGAAACAATTTTTTATCGGACCCGCGTTGGTTTACAATAAAAACCTTACGGCATCTATCCCACACAATCCCTTAAGACCCCTCGGGAGGGTGTCGTGTTACCCGTTTTTCTGTTTTGTCCAAGGAATCCATTGTAGAACTGTTTGTTGGAGTCAGCTGATCTTTTTTTCAATACGCGCTCCACCTCATTCTTCTTGCCTTGTCTCTTATACATATGTCCATGGCGAAACATTCATCTTTTGCCCGCATATTTCGTCTTCCTTATTTTTTTCATTTTACCTACACCTTAAACGTTATTGGCCAAACGAAGTGGCTCAAAATGGTAACCAATGGATATTCTTAGTCTCTGTCTACCCTCCTCAGAAAGAAGCAAGACGTTGTGATGCATCTAAGGCTGAAATCAGAGTATTCAACTCTGTCCGTAAACCATTTTTAGGCACCGGAGCTACCACCGATCCCTCTGTCACCACCGTTAACCAACTTGCCAGCCGGCTCGCTACGTATAAAACATAAAATAGCCATGTTACAACGTGAACAAATATAGACAAATTAACATAATTCACTAGTAACATATATGCAAGTACGTCATAATCAAAGTTCTCTTAACGTTTTATAGCTTTTTCATGTTTCGTTGAGATCTTACGTTAAATCCGTAAGCTATAAACGTTCCCACAGAGCGAGCTTTTGGATCATTAAATTTAATGACTTTTGAGATAATCAGCCTCTTCAAAGGCAACGTTATGTGTTAATTTTGACAATGAAATAATCGTTGGGAAAACGATGCAGCGCTGTAAGCGCTTATTTTACACACAACATCCCGCTTGTATTGTGCCAAAGAGGTAGGTAGAGGAGAGTAGTACACGCCCATTCCCCAGTTACTTTACTCTCAATGAAATAATGAGTGGGCCTATTGCTATGCATCGGACACAAATCCAGACTTTGTTCTATTAGCGGGAATTTCAAATTAGAAAAACCCAATAATGCTTTGCCCGAGCTATGGATCGAACCTAGGTTCTCCTAATCAGCAGTTGCGCTTATAACCACTAAACAGTTTATGCTTATCAATAAAATTTATTATAAGGAATACAAAGTTGTTTGTTAAGTTCATAGATAATCTCGCATATGAACTGAATCTAATATACACGCGCATGCAGTCGCGGCCTATTTCATTCGTTATAAAATACTTATTAGTAAATAGAACCCACAAATTAAAAATACTGATGATATAACACAATCGGTAGCCTATCGATCTACAAAAAACGTGTTTTGTTTTTTACACGCCGCTATCGAAGCGTTTCCGTCATAAAAACCTAACAGACCTTACATTTTTTCATACAGTCACACAATGATTAATGATTGCCTATACACAGAGGTGTGTCGTGTTAATACTATAGAAGTTATCTTAGAAGTTGCTATCATCATCATCACCAATGTCCACTCCTGGACATAGGCCTCCCCAAGAGGGCTTTTGCTCAAAACAGCCAATCTGGATATGCGGGTTGGACGGTGAAGTGCACACATACTTTTACAAGTTACAGTTTACAGTAAAATTCCTTCGATCTTTTGCGAGGTGAAATAGTTGGGTAGGATAGGATTTTTTTCTCCGATTTTCTTTGCTTTGCCAGCGGCTTTTCCCATCGTAGTTAGTGGCAGCAACTCGTATTTGTCATGTGTCATGAAATATCCAAATACTTTTCTTTGTTTAACGATCTGCAAAAATTCGCGTCTTTAGTTTATCTATCAAAGAACCTCTTTGTTGGTCACTATTTGAGACCAACCAATTCAAAACATCCATTTATATGGACACATTTCTAAAGATTCTACATGTTTCCCGAAGACTTCTTTTATCGTTAATCAATATAATTAAATATATTGTATTTAATGGGAAGAACGGGCAGTAGTTTAAATTGAGCGTGAATACGTGGTCTCTATTCTCTAATCAAGCAACGTTATCTACGATCATAAACAGATATCTGCGCTATTTTTTATCCACTGTCGTGTCAGGCAGGCTCAGAGCTCGTTCGCTGCATGTATGAGGCTTAAAAAAATATTGTGCGTATATTTTAATAATTACTAGACGTTTTTCTGTCTGTCAGTATTTGACGTTGAACGTTTTTGAATATTATAATGATGGGTTATATTTTGCACACAATTAAGTTTCTTAACACGCTTATCTATTTATATAGGTACATAGCAGAAGTTGTTCGCAAGTTTGCATGTGGATGGGGCCGCCACAGAGCAGAGAAGTCTTCGAATGGTCACGAGTTGTTAATGATTTCGCGTGTGAAGAACTACTGAATACTTGAACCTTGAAAAAAATTATGAGCTCTCTCAAGCTCTAAGCTAACATCTGACAGTCGAGTTAAAAAAACTACTCCGGATTATATACAACACGTGTATAAATAAACACAAAATAAGGTCAGTAGTAAAGTTTACCTACAACATCTCGCCTGGCTCACGTTGAGGCGCTCGCTTCTACGAGTACATTCGGATTTGTTTACGAGGAGAATACATATGGAATTATGTGTACTCCTGATAAAGAAAAACATTTTTAACAACAAATTTTAAGAACGTATTGCTTATTCTCTTATCTCTTATTTAAGCAATGATTAGAGAAGATTACATACATATGTATATCTATTTGCTAAGCGTAAACTGCAAGTACTAAGAATAATATCCATATTGATGGGCTGTAGAGATTACTAGGCACTGTGCACAGTGAATACAGTGTTTTGATTAGATTTATAAAACGAGGTATGTACTTTAAACTCATTTTATACATATTAATAAGTTTCGTAGCGGCCGCTGCACACTTATCTAAAAGCCTTATAAATTACCTAAGAAATAGGTGTATGCATTAATTTGATGGCATAAAAATGCTAATGAGATAATAAGAAGTATAAATGTCTCGTCATTATTATTTTGAGAATAAACATTTCACTGTCCAAAAATGTTTTTCTGTTATCTGTTGTTATCTTGGGATTTAAGTTAGGAAGAAATTGTACTCTGACTGTATAAAATAAAATGTGCAAGCACTCCACTCGACTGCTGATGGCCGGATACATAAATGATCACTTAATACGCATTAGACATGCGTTTTGCAAATGTAATCAAACACTCTTGAAGTCTTTTAACATACGACGACAAAGCAGGCAGAAAAAGTTCTCAAAAAGTATTACTTGCATTAATACTTAAGCTCAAAAGCCTCATGTTAATGGAAGAGCAAACACAATAAATATCATACATTATTTAGCGCGCGTAAGCAACGAACAAACTTGCGGGACGGCGTGCTGTATATATATACATTTTTTGTCAGTGGATGTGCCCTTGAAAATAAGCGCGCTGGAACTGGTTTTAGTTTTTTGTGAGGAAATATTTATATAACTCTTTTGTTGTGTAATGCTTCGTAAGATTGAATCATGGTACGTGACGTAACGTACTGCTTTATCTTGCAGCCTCTGAGCTGATAGCGGACCGCGGTTTTGAGAATGCAAACATAAAAACATACAAAGATATGTATGAGCGTGACAGGCGGATGGCTAGCATGGCTACAACTTAAATCTACCTTTTCATTAATTTAATCTGGCGAACAGTATTCTGTGCCACCTGATGGTAAGTGGTTCCCGTTGTCTATGGACATGTCCTAGAGGAGTTGCCAGTGCGTTACCGACTTGAGATAGTAAGATCCTTACCTACCTACTGCTATTTGAATCACAGCTATTTGAACAACGAGGATCGAGGTTCCTTGATCTTCAATGATCTTTTTTCTCTCATCCCCATCTGTTTTCGGTCTTCTAACCGTTACAACCCAACATTGACTAAAGTTGAGATTAATTTGCTTTCTATTAAATTGTACCAACTCAACCATATATAAAGAGAAAAAAGTAGGATGTAATAAAAACATCAAAAGACCCGCAATAATGTATACGACTGTGATACAAAATTTTAAGTAGGTTTTTGTGGAAACACTAATAGAAACATGAACATTGTTTTGTTTCCGAGTTCTTGTCTCTACATGTTTTATACTGTTCTAGAAACTAAAACAGACCGCTGGTAATTACGTTATTATATTTATTTATATACCCACGGTTAATGTTTATGAACATTTTAAATAAAGGATTTGATTTATTTTGTATTGTACGTCTTTCAAACTCTACTCGCAATTCCCGCGCTCCGGTACAATTGATATGAAAAACTCGGTGATAGCGAAAAATAAAGACGGTCTCGACATCTCTTTTGATTTAAATTTAAAGGTGTAATATTTCGTCAGCTCGAGGCGGCTCGACCAGACACGGGGCGCAATGAACTGTATATTTACAAAATGACCGCAGTTAATTCGATACGGTGCGTAAATACACCATAATAATTAGATGAGCGTTTCGATTCAAATAAAACATCGCGCACAATGGAACGACCGAATTATGGGTTGTAAACAGCCTTGAGAAAAAGTCTCCCATCGCCCTCGAACACAATAGAAAAAAAAGAGATAAACGATATACATATGGAGCCAAAAAAACTATGGTTGTCGAGCTACGCCGCACCTTCATTTATTTTTTGCGGGGTACCAGCCGAATATAGAAATTGGTATTTTTTTGACATCTTTATACCATCCTTATCTCAGTCGCGATTGCGCCTCATTGGTCGTGTTACATTTTATCACATAAATATAATTTTATTGCATAAATGTAAAACAATATGTAGAATTTTAATGCGAAATGATGTTAGAAAAGTGCGTTATAAATTAATGCGACGTCTCCCCTCGACACGTGTATTTTATTGAAATTTCCAAAAGTTAGCCTAGTAACTTTCTAAAAGGCATATTATTATCATTCATTTCTATGCAAAATGAACTTGTCCCAACTTTCCGCAAACTTCCGCGCAGCTTTCTTTCGAAACTGTCTGAATGTTAATCATTATTGTTACTGTTACGATATTATTGTTCTTCTGATTTATTGTTATTTCCATTTAAAAGCTACTGGAGTTTCTTGGTTATGGCGAGTATCGAAAAACAGTTAATAATAGCCAAACATAATATACGGTTCTGGGCAGGGTGACATTACCCTTAGAACAGTCTTTGGCCGAGCAATTATATCGATAATCGATATTGTTATCTTGTTATTGATACATCTATTTATAACAGTAATCAATTACATATAGATATACGTATCTATACGTTTGTATTCAACTACATTTCTATAAAACGAAGTTGAATATTTCGATGAAAAGTTTTATCGATAAACACCATATCGAATAGAAATGTCGATTATCGACGTGTGATATCATATTGTGTGATATCATACACCGGGCACAGATCCGGACTCCGAGTAACTACTAGAAATTCTAAATTAGAAAAATCTAATAGTACCCGACTCGGGATTTGAACCCTGAACTTCTCGATCGGCAGTTGCGCTTGCAATCGCTGTACCAACGAGGCAGTCTACATTCTAGGCTACATTATTGTAATGTCATTTTAGTTGGGGACAACGCTCTCACAGCGTGTTCCTTCAGCGTTATCTGAAGCCGCTGTTATCTCGCCGTTGCCCGCTGATTCGCGTTATCGCATCGCGCGATAAGCCGCTGTCAGCCGATGTAAACAATGATTGTGGGTATAACTTTGTTGCTATATTTACTGGTTACTGGGCTCTATAACCAATTTTGTTCAAATTAACAATAAGAAAGGACTGTATTACCATTGTAATACCATCACACTAGATCCTTACGGGTAGGTAGACAGTGCTACTTGCCATTAATCTCAATATTTACCGTACTTTAGACCTCACGCGCTTCCTCCACGCTCATAACTGTCCTTATAAAGGAATAACGGTTTTGAAGATTTTTGCCTCCCAGATCAGCCAATTTATGATTTATTGGGTCGAGGTATGAGAGTCTTCATCTTCCTCAGCACCGGCATTCAACAACATTCGCACTGTAGATGCTTTTCGCCACTCTGCCACTTTTTCCACATACCCTAATGTGTATAGGGTCTTTCATGTGTTGATGATTATAAGGTCTAAACGTAATGAAATTTACTATTGATTAAATGATATCTGGAAACAGTAAATGATAAATGATGCCCATGATGTAACTGTGAGTAGTTTTGATGTAGACTGATTAAAAAAAAAGTCTTTGCACTAATCATATTCCATAAACGTAACATCACGTATGTAATCCTCAAAGAGGTAGGCAGAAGAGTGTGGTACACTCTCGCGGTTCACCATTGACGCTTACGTCCCATGGAATAGTTGGTGAGCCTATTGCCATACACCGGGCTCAGATCCAGACTCCGAGTCATTACTAGAAATTCTAAATCAGAAAAATCTAATAGTACCTGACCCGGCATTTAAACGCTCGACCAACGAGGCAGTCAGTCTTCATATTCCATGAGAAGTTGAAATAATTTGAATAAGAACCATTTAATCATTAGTAAATCAGTAGTAGCCGCTTTCCACACCAACCGAAAACATAGTGAACATTCATTATCAGACAATCTAAATGTTGCCTTAGGTACGGACACGCCTTGTGGCAACTTGCCGGCTAATCACTTCAATCAGCCTCCGTTCGCGTGGTCGTAATGATAAACTGAATCAAAATAAAAAAACAATACCTCCTATCTTAAAAAACAACTTCATCCATCAATGCTTATCGAGAATCTACAAAACCTTACTAACAACTCATATTGAGCTTTGCTGCACCTACATACAGTCGATAGTACAACGAGGAGCGAAATAGTTTATCAGTAGTCATTTACATGGAAACCAGTTTGATGCAGTTTTCACCGTTGTAGTGTATCGTTTTAAAATTTTAATGAAAGCATAATGTATGTAAATTGTTTTATGAGTATTTTTATTGTTCTCAACTTTAAGTGATTGCCGCGCGGGTCAGAATGATATCCTATGTAAAATTCATTTATAAATCACGAAAAAAACGGAAAAAGAAAAGGGCTCAATTAACGTCCCTGAGACACTCTACATCGTCACATGTATCGTAATTATGACTCGTTTATGAAACTTTTTGATGTAACCGTGGAATTTTATGTACCTATGTTACATACTTACGCTTTAATTGCAAACGTTATGCATAGCACAAGAGGAGGAGTTATAAATAGGGAACAATTGCAGTTATTTCCTCATAATAGATCTTTAATTCAAGAAACAACCAAAAATTTGTGGTACGGTAACTGTACGTAATAATTCAATATTAATATGGTTATGTTTTAAAGAAAATAGTAGATCAATGAACCCGGCAATGAAAATTAGATTGAACCCGTATTATTACATATGCCCATATTATATATGTTTTATGCCGTTTAGCAACTATATTGAAGAATGTAGTGCAATCGTATAAAGTTATATATATGTAAAGAAAAATGTAATAGAAAGGCATTACCAGTTTCATCTCGAGTCTTCCATCGTCACCGTATGCTCAACATGTCGTGTCGTTTTTCACATTCACATCTCTTTCAAAAGTCGCTGGCTCATTAAAGTCTTAGTCAAACACGTTGCGATTGCGCCCCGCTAATTAGACCCTCTGGCGCAGACTTCCTTTTACAACTTTCTTTACATGTCGTGAGATGATCTCTTGACGTTTGCGTGCATTTTGTACGTATGATTTGAGTGATAATTATTTTATTACTACACTCTTTGGATATTTATAATTAGTCTCAAAAGAGATTTGATTGACTTATTTCTGTCTCATTCATATTTTATGCGCTGCTATCCCTAATATGTATGAGGTAATTAACTGATAGTAAATATTGATCTATAAAGTCAAAAAAAAATAATAATAATCGACCCATTTCTCATTCCACTGTTGGAATATGGGTCTCCTCTCATATTGTGAGGGTTAAGGCCATAGTCTGCCACGCTGGCCAAGTGCGGGTTGGCAGACTTTACACACCTCAGATTTTTTTTATTTATTTTTTTATTTCTGAGGTGCGCAGGTTTCCTCTCGATGTTTTCCTTCACCGTTAGCAGGTGATATTTAAACTTAAAGCACACTTTTATAAAGAGGTGCGCGCCATGGCATGGCGCATTAATTATTGCCTTCCAGTATAAGAGTGACCGTTATGTAAGCAAAATCTACTCTGATAGTCAAATGGTTGAAGTACGAAAAATGCCTAGATTTTTCTACTTTATTTTGTCTGATCATTTTGTTGATAAATATTTGACAACAATTTGTTTTATCGGTCATACATGATAGTCACTTGCGTACGTGACAAGAAATATATGTATATATACCTAACAGCTCTATCTTGGCGATTCTCTCATAACTCTTATCACTGTTTGTAATTGTCTTCGTATACCTAGAGATTCGGCCATATTTCAGGTTAGGAACAAAATAAATGTAGTCGTAGAAAAACTGGGAACATCTTACTGGTGCTGTGAGTGCAAGGGAAAGTGTCTACGTAAACTCCACTTTTGTTCACGATTGTACACATGAGTGAATATTTTGGCTCCGTTTCTTTTGCCAGCCGTGAAACTAACAATGAAGTGTAGCACAAAGCCTCTTCAAACTCAACTCGTTTCTCGTAACGATCTCTCGGCGGGAGAATATTAATAAAAATGAAGTGTTGTCAGTCCATTAATGTTGATTAATCGCTGTGCGTTTTGTCTCCGGTCCATCGGAGCCTCGGCGTAATTAATGAAAGTTCCATTTTGTTCCTGTCCGCGTCGGCCGCTTCTAAATTTGTTCTACTTCGTAACAAACGAGCTCTTGTTCTGATCGATACACTGGACATGCCTGCACGTTCATCAAAATATGACTTTGCTCCATCAGTTCAATTTTCAAAATGTAGTTTATTTAACTGATATATATTCTTCATAATCATCCTTTACCCTTATAAAGTACACTGTTAGGGACATGGATCATCTCACAGAGATTTGGGTCAAAGCCCTGGTCAATCACGGTACCTAAGTGTGACATTATGACGAACTCTAATGGCAGCAGGGTACCTCATTGTGGTTTCTTTACCGTTTCAGCAAATGATATTTAATCTTAAAACATCAGAGAATATCTAATTTATGATCAGTTTAAGTATAATAGTAAAACAACTCCACTAAGAAGTGAAATTCTCTCTTATTAACGATACAGGTGGTAGATGTTCTTGGCAGTCATAAGTGGCTGATGTTAGGACAGTAGCCACAGCAACACGCGATATTTCTTTACTCTGTTCCTAGGGATCGTAACCCACAACATTTTCTGCGTATTTGTAAAGAGTACATGCGTTGGGCTGCATTGGCCTTATCTTATAACATTATTGTCACTATACAAGTAGGAGCCCGTGAGATTTGTTAGAATAGAGTATTTATCACTTAATCATTTTTGCCTATCTTGTAAGGAACTTGGTGTGACGACATATTAATCATAAAATACAACAATAATAATATAATACCCATGTATTATACCACTTCTGTTACTAAAATTTACACAGATGTTCAGACGAAATACATACTGTCATTAATGCATCATACCTCCCGGATATCATCGCTGTGTTGGAGTGTTGTGTGAGATAACAATCATCTACACGTTATCATCGCCTGATGAAACAATCGGCTAAATCAATATAATTACGATTGAGGTCACACATGAAGAGAAAATACATTAGGTATCTCATATTCCGAGCGACACAACGAAAAAAAAAACTAAACTTCAAAAGTAAATCAATATGAGTTTTATTAAATTGTAAATAAGATCGACATTTAAACGAGGCATTACTATAACATCGCAGTGTACTATATAAGAGTTGTCATATTCCAACCAATGCGATAAAAAAGTTCAACTTTCCCATTTTCTCAAATTTAAACTTTACTCTTGAAGCCCTAAGACCGAGTTTGATCTGGCGTGCGATCATAACAGTGCGGTCTATTTCAGTTAATTAACGATTGCACTTAATACGTACACTTGTCGTTCCATA
>DWME01001848.1:0-22939 GCA_018244795.1 Parelbella ahira ahira
TACTTTACCCACTGTTGTTGGGTTTCTCACCCCACTCAGTCATACTTTTCAAATACAGTAGTGCGCAAAACAGTCAACCGTCAACGTTCTCACGCCTTTCTAATTCTTACAAATACTTTAAGTATACAATTACATTACTGTGCACAGCGTGCTTGAAAAATATTTACTCTAATGTATAGTTTAAAATACCCTTACCTTCACCTTAAAACTCTTACCGTCCTAAAAATAAAAGGATGCACTCTAACACTAAAAATACTACTAATTTAGCCTACAGTTTATTTTTACAAATCTACAATACCAACTACAATTACAATTTTATTTCATTAACTAATCGCCTTTTTAATAAACGCATTTAAATGAATTTGTAAAAAATGTATATCGAGAAAAATAATTACTTATAAACGGCGTAAAATACGCAACACGAGTACTGACGAAATACCGAGCTAACTTTGAACTCTGTCATACAATTTATTTGAGACCTCCCATGAGACAGCTACTCTTATTCGTCGCTTAAGAAAACAAACAAAGGACAAAAGAGTTAATCATCGTTAACGATGTAGAGTTATCCCATTCGAGTTCCATTTCATTTGCCTGTTCCTCGCCGGACAAAGCGGGAGTAATTTAATTTTGTACTCGATATAGCGTTAATTCCTTATAAAGGAAGCCCGCCAGATCTATAAAAATCGGTATTTAGCAGTAGGTTCTCACCGTGTACACCACAATTAACCTAGGAGGACAATATGGTAATTAAAATAACAGCATTTTTATCCAAATCCCAGACTATGGCCTTAACCCTCTCATTATGGGAGGAGACCCATATTCCAACAGTGGAATGATAACTGGATTGATTATTATTTTTAATCCAAGTCATTGAAGGATTTGAAAATTAACAACGTACTTTTGACTCCATGTAAGAACTTTTACACACTTCCTGTTGTAATTACGAATCTCAATATGTAGAGTACTTATTTTAACATGATGCGCTTATTACAGCTGTTTGTATTCAATTATACATAATATTTTTAAATGGTATAAATAGACAATTATACATTAACATATTGTCATATATCTTGTTCGCTTTATACTCTTTGGTCTGAAATGAGTCTTAAAGGTGCTTTTATCGATTGAAAGACAAAGCCTATAGTAATATTCGCACTTGAGTCAGCCTTGCCTTTGCCAGCGCGTTCGTAATTTATCAGAATTCTCTTTTGAATAAAATCTTGGCTGAAGTTGAATGTTGCTCATTTTGCACCGTTTTGACAAGAAATAATGGTCTTATGTTAATAAAGTGGGATGCGAATGATCCATCAGGTAAGTCAAAATATGAAAAGCTGTTCAACTATACATAAAGTGAATATAAGTATACTACATATGTATAAACATCGCTACATCAGATCTGACTCTCACGTTTCTTTTGCCACATCTTGTAAAAAAGGCAATGTAAACTTTTCAAATCAATATTATTAATATATCGTCATGTCAAGTCCCATAAGGGATAGGCAGAAGGCAACGAATGCCAAATACTTTAACTCTCATAGACTTGTTTGCCCCTTTCACATTCATCTCTATATTTATACATTTGTTCATATTTCATAGAAGTTTGACTAAATTTTTATCAAGTTCAAGGCTCGGTCTCCTTTGGTAATTTCCAGAAAAATAATAAAGCCTAAAAATTCCCCGTATCCCCTACACATCTAAGTGTTATTTAATTTTCCTGACGCGTTTTTCCATTGGGAATAATTTATAATTCAATGGTCTCGAGCCGGACAAATTAAATTGGACTAAAGTGCCCCTTGCCTCGTCTTAAAATGTCACTTGACGTTCGGCCTTCTTTCGAGGGGTCATGAGGCGACCTCTTAATTTCACAGTATTGCTCTTACATTAGGCAAATTATTGAATAGAATCAATCACCCCTGTAACTCACCTAAAATACCGCTATGTATATATATATTTTAATAAATGTTACCAGTAGTGACTCGAAGTTTAGACCTGTGCCCGGTGTATGGCAATAGGCTATTCCATGTGACGTAAATGAAACTGGTGATACGTGGGAGTGTTCTACACTCCTCTGCCTACCTCTTCGAGAATAACAGGCGTAATGTTAGATTTTTTTTTATTTACGTAATTAAATTCTGATATAGGTATGGATATCGTTATGCTACGGTAAAAAAGTAGAAAGTATAATGATTTTAAGTGCCATTATCATTAATAAAAATGATACTTGGTATTTTGTGCTAAGTAATGAACATTGTCTTTCTCTTGGGCCAAAACGTTCAGGTAATGATTTATAGCTACAAGAAAACGTTGTTAGGAGATTGGATACAGAAATTAGTGTACAATGCCTACCTTTTGAAACTAGATAGTAAGTAATAAGTGAGATAAAAGAGTTAACGTTGTTGATAATAACTGTACTTTTAAAAAGAAAAAGCGGCTTTTATAAAGATTTATCTTTATGGAGCGCAAAGCCACTTTGCTTGTTGTGGTGTTGAATTGTTGTGTGTTGGTTGAATTAATGTGAACTTGCGACATTCAAGTAAATATTGCAAGCAAAATTGTTGAGGTACGTGATTTTAATAAACATATTTTGAATTCCCTTACTCGGATAAGCGCAACTTCGCATACAATTATTGGAATGCACACTAGATTTACACGTGCCATATATCTACATACATTTATTAAAATTTTCAGACACCGTATACAGAAGCGTCAACGGAATTTGCCACACATTATATAACCGGAATTCGAACCCAGAATTGTTCATGGGGCCCTGGTTTCATAAATACAGTGTCATATGCATCGAATTTTCTCGATGGAAACCGTAACACTATACAGATACAACTGTATAATAAAATAATCATTACATAATGAATATATTATATTGTCATAATTAATGAAGACTATGTTTTAATTTTAACTAAGCTTTCCAGCAACAATACTCTAATGAGACAGTGGGTATACTTGACCCACTAATGAAATATAAATCTGGGCGCCGCGGGAAATAGGTCAGTGGACGAAGCAACCCAGGCGTCTAACTTGTACTTTAACTACTGAATCGCTAACTCCCATCTTTTTTATTACAATATCTATTTTAAATCTCAAGGGTTCTCTACCACGGGTTTCTAGAGCGGATTAATAGAGATGAATATATGTGTGATGCTCTGCATGTGTGCGTGTTGGTATGTATGCATGTGTTAACGTGACCGAGTATAAGTACCATAAGTTTAATGTTTCACATACGAAATTTCGCTTAACTGAACAATTTAATCTTTATGCATATGAACGATCAATGGGTGTTAATTCATTCTGGCCAATAAGATGATCAACACTGATTCCGTTTAGCCACAATACAAAAATAATACTTCAAATGCCAACAGTAAACTAGTGTCGTCAAGAACAAATGTAACCTTTGTTAGAAATTTTTTATATTCATGTTTTTAACTATATAACCTGTACTTTCTTTCGCTAGCTTACTGATATTACTTTTTGTTGTTGGTTAAACTGATATATTTCATACGTTGCCCTAGCACGTTCGGTCTATAAGCGTTCTATACCTCTGTTTTCCGTGGAAAATATAATATTATTTGTGTTTCATATTAATTCTCGAAAGGTTTCTATCCATGTATTCATATCCATCTATTCATGTAATTAGCTCTTTTTGTTCATTCCTATCTATAGGTTTATGTGTATTCTACAGAAATATTCATTTAATTCATTATTATGCTTTTTGATCGGTAAAACTGGAAATCGTGGTTCGTCTGAAGACTTAACCGCGACTATTGTAAAATCTCGACATGGGCTTATACGAGTATGTAGGTACTATGTAATTGTACCGAATTTCATAACAATCCGTTAATAACTATACCGCCGTAAGTATTTCACATAAGAGTACGTAGACATATATCACAACTCCAAAAATGTTATAATCCGGCAAATGAGTGAAATTAAAAAAATTTACGAACTTAATTTCATTCCATAGGTACTCGTATTTTTAAAAAGGTCTGGTATATCAATATAACAAGAATATTAAAAATTTTAATAACATTTGAAATTTTTACTTACTGCTGTTGGTTTCTGTAAGAAATCGAACTCCGTAGCCTCGACTTACACTTATTTCAGTTGACAGAACATTAAAAACTCTATTTCATATAATTTCGTCCGCAGCTGCGCCCGACACTTTTAATTGACGTAATTGAAAAGTTAAAACCTCACGTTTCCGCTAACCTTTTTAAATATTTACCTCAGCACCCAATTAGTGTGCCTCTGTTGGTGGCTCTCTTTCGCACGTGAAGTAATATGTATAATACTGTCCCTTTTCAACACCAGGGTCACCGTGTACCGTGTTAGCCGTGAAGCTAATTTAGTTTGTTCTGAATTAACTTGCAATGTACGTAAAAATGTTTTACTTTTTCTTATCTGTTTTTCTGATTGCAAAGTTCCTTATAACTGAGATATGTAATTTTTTTGTTTATAAATAACTCTTTCCAAATTGTTCATGTAATGTTAACAATACGGACTAATATTTATTTTAACATTAATTGTACAATCAAGCAAATGTATAATAATCATAATTTAAAGTCAAAATAATCATCAGAATCTGTGCTATGCTTGCATTGTTTGACATGGATCTCTTTTCAATATAAAAAGTGTTAAAGTCTAGTAAAACATTCTATACCCAGTATTCATTTTTGTATCAAAAATATGTAAAGCTGATATAGTTTTATCGCAACTGCCGTGATCATGCTGTTGGATGTTAGTACCTTAGTATAAATGGTGAACTAACGCATATTGAATAAATTCTTCACTACACGTCGATCGACAACCACTTTTAAACATTTATGTATGTAAGAAAACTTTTAAGTATTCTCTATCTTCATCACAAAATTATATGAACGAATTCCCATTTTCGTTCGTTTATAGTACCGTAAGTCATTTAAACAGTCTTAAACATTCCTACTATGTTATATGCCAAATCATTACGAAAACAACGTGTTAAAAGGCTTCCAGAATGGCAATAGTGACGTGATTTCGAATCACAATAGTGATTCCGTAGGAAATTACACATAATTAATTTTACGACACAGTACACGACATTAGGAACCAGCCATTTCGATGTACTTTTAGGGCTCCATCACATTGAGCCGTAACTAATCGCATAAACAACACCGATATGAAACGGTATAGATATTTGACTCAGGCTTACGTAATAGTGTAAATACTATCAAAATTGACGCAGTTATGCTGATATTGCTCAAAAAATTAGTACTTGCTTTAATTTATATTAATAATAAGGTAATGTGTGTAGGAGAGTAATGAGAGTTTATGAAAACTTGCGCCCTGCTATCGCGTCTCACCACACGTACTCAGAATTCCTCGCTTTCTACAAGGCCGTAGACATAATCATAATCGTTTAGCCGATACACGAAACTAGGTACACATGAAAAACATCAAGCATATTATACATACGTCGAAAATCTCCGCTAGGACTTTTTGCAATTAAACTTCAAATTATTAATACACCTTGTATTCATGTATAATTTTACAATGAAACAGATCGTAAATCGAATCCGTGAAGACAATATATTTATAAAAAAATCCTAAGCATCTGAAAATGCATAGAGTTTCCATCTGAAAAGTATTCCTGACAATTTAATACTTAACAATTATTGTATTAAGGCTGCAGCTGTTCGTCAGTACGAGTAAGTTATATTAAAAAAAGTAACTTGACGCCTGTAATCCCAAAGAGCTAAACGGGGGAATGTAATACACTTCCATGTAGAAACGTATAAGTTATAGAATCTTTTTGAAGTGGGGCAACGTTGTTCGAACGTTTAATGTGAGCACTCCCCTAATATCGTCATAACTAATTGTCAATAGGCTTAGAAGGTGAAAAGGAGGCTATCAATAAATCGCGTCAACTCGACCGACGCGTAACGACGGTGAATTGTTGCGTGCGTGTTGTCGTTACACGTGAAAATTCAACCTGTTCCCCGCACCCTATTTCGAGTAATAATGGGCTTCCGCACGTGCACGATTCTGTATGGCCGGTGTTTTCATATAAAGAATACATCCATTTCTCAGAAATAGCTGTCGCTGTCTATCATTGTCGGGCTTGCTGCTTTAATAGATAAATATTAATTTAAATTCAGTAACACGATGTGCAAAGTTGAAATAGTAGTTGGACGAAAGTTGCAAAAAGAAATAAAAAGCAAATACGTGAGTACTATAGGTGATTTATTTTATGGTATATTCTTACCGTCAAATCAACAGAGAAATATTTTGGTACCATAAGTTTTTATTACACGTTTTTCATTATTGTTATTGAAATTATTAATGTAAAATATTAATTTAAAAAAATGTTTTTTACCCACACCCGCACTAGTTTTCAAACACTATTTTTGAATTGAATCACACATACAGATTTTATGAAAATCTGTGCAGATATGATATAGAAAGTTGAAATATAGACCGACAGTTTTGACCATCATTTCCAAGAAACAAGCAGAGAATAGTTCCTATAGGACTGCTTAGATGACAACAGCAAGTAACACAGTCATATTTAATATAAAATAATATCAAAAACATTCTACGAATATTGCATTCCGTCTTAAGAAACATTAATAACTGAGGTCGATAGCAACTTTACTTATTCATTGTTTTGAGTTAGAAGAAAAGGTTTATAAGAAGCGTTGATATATTAGAAAACGGTTATAATAAGTTTTCAATTATAACAAAACGGTTAACGATTAAGTACTTGAGAGATAATTTAATTACCGTTTAAATCACAGGTACACCCAATCGGGTACACTGTATGAAAGACAAAACATCTCATTTAAAATATCCATATAAACACAATTTATAGTCCAATGAAATGGAAAATACTAATATATGCCTCCTTAAATTACATTAGTCTCCAAAAACATTGTAATATCTTCAACCTGTTTCGTACATCTATGTCATAATTACGCATTTCTGTCAAAATGAAGGCCGGGCACAGAGAATCGCGTGCGGCAACTACTAAATGAGCCTATTTCTCTTACATGCCCCCCGATATTATCCCGCTGTTAATTACTACACGAAAATGTAATTAGAATAACTTAATTGCTTATAATTAGAACAAACTTCAGTACAACTTTAATGTCTGTTACTTAAGACCAGCAACGGTGTTAATTTTAAGCGATGATAATGAATGGGTAAAAGCCCATTTATTTATTTATTCTTTATTGTTTTTATCAAGGGGCCAATTGGTATTTTCTACCAGTCAACCCAGGTGATGATAAAGAGTTGTGGTAGGCACTAATATACTTTAATAAAAAAAAATAAGTACTCAATAAATTTAGTTGTGATGTCATATTTTTTAATGACATTCTTGAAATATTATAATTAAACATGTGTCATTATCAGTCAGGTAACTTTCGGGTTAGACAAAGTGAACCGGATGACAAATATCTCTGTCCTTACATATCTGCCGTGCTTCTTATTCTTTTATAAAGGATGTATGTATTTAGTATAATAATATATTCTTTGCGTACAAGTTAACATGACTAGCAAAATTTAGACAATCGCTAACATATTTATGTATGTACCATATTATGTGTTGCGTAACCAGTCCATACGTCATATGGTACGCAACCGAAACAGTAAGAATTATTAAAGTATAATAGAACTCTGATAGCAGAGCAGTTCTATAGGACATCCATTGTAGATATACATGGGCCTATGGAACCAATTCAAAATACAAATGAGCAACAATACTTTGCCGTGAAGAGAAAGGAATGGAAGTGAAGAGAGAGGAAAGTGTTAGGACCTCTATTGTCTTAGTATCCAATAAACTTGCATATGATGATCCTTGAACGAAAATGTAGGCCATTTTAAAGGTGATTTCGATTATTCGCACAATAACAGGGACCGCTCTTGGGACCGTAATATGGATATAATTGAGTCAAGTCAAACAAAGATGCAGTAAACATTCAGTACAAAGTAATAATAATAATATTATTTTTTAACTTTTCTAGTGGAAACGCATTTTTTTTGCATGGTTTTTGTATACTTTAATTTTTATCCAAATCATGGGATGTGACTACACACTAATAATAAAATCCAGGCATCGATCCCAGGTCATTTAGTTCATGAGTCACTCTTGCAACCACTGGACCAAAGATTCAATTTTTCTTCATAGCTGAAAAAACAAAACATTTCGCGTAATTGTGACCCTGTAATATAATTGTATAAACGTAAATTCAATATCGTATCATACATTGGCCAAGACAGGTAAGTAAGTGTTTGGTCTACGCCACATGTCAAATATGCTATTGATTCATACAGAATCTTTTCAAGGCAAGGTCACAAGAGAAATTTACTACGATGACAAAATATGACAGCAATATTCGAAGGGCACTTTATTTACTCGGGACACAGGAATAAGAGCGTAACATTTCAGGTGAAACACTGTCTCTGCGAGATAACTTGACTAACACAACAAGCTCCATAAATAAACCTCATATACGTCATTTCTCATAGATACGAAAATCGAACTCGAAATCGAAAATGTACTGTAGCGTACAGCACATAGGGTGTAAAATTGAAAGATTTTTCGACATGCATAGTTATTTCGGTCGCCCTACACCGGGGGGGTGTGAAAGTTCATTGAAATGGAACAATACCCCAGCCACTGCCAGTTATATACGTCAAGCTTGTGTTAGTATGTCTAAAGGCATTACGGAACGCTCTATGTTCAGGGTTTTTACATGACTATATCTGCAATAACATATTTCTTACAAATTAATCACTTTTAAGTAAGTAATGGCTGAATTTCAGAGCGACCCTCAACGCAAATTAATCGGTTTTCCAGACATGATTTTCTCTCCAAAATAGTAAGACTACACCACATTTATATGTGACCGATTCCCGTGAGAAGTGTTTACATTTCTCATACTTCCCGTGGAAATAGCTACGGCCGTGCGTACGGAACCTGTATCGCCCATGACTATTGTCAAGAAATGCAATACAAAACGCCGTGGTATCCACTAAAATCCCTTAACGAAACACTCGGCTAATGAATACAGATAAAGACAGACATTATACTAAAGACAGTTGTCACAATAGCTTCTCCGTCGATCTTGCCCAACTCAGTGCGAAATCTTTCATAATCCCCGAAAGCCGACTACAGGTCAGTTAACGCAGGGAATAGGGTTGTTAATCCCATCTAAAATTATGTCCTAAACCTACTGAGCTTTTGAAAAATTATAGTCTGTCTAGTTGTTTTTCATATTTTATGAACTTTATGATTAGTGTGCTTTGTACTAAAAGTGACTATTAGTAAATATAGATATATGTATGTGTATATATATGATGACAGGGATTAAAAACTTTTGACATAGTCATTAGAGTTCTTAGTGCTTACATCGCAATTTGTTTCTCCTACTGATTTATCTGTATATAATGTATAAATCTGCTTACATATTATGTTGGCATATTATGAATACTGATTCTCAAATAAAAATAATTTTATTACTGACAAAAATAAAAACGTTATGTTCTAAAAGTAATATTGTGCCAAAAGCAGTTTACCTAGCTTTATTGAGTGGCAACCCTATCAGAAAGTGAATATAATTGTAACCTTCCGATTGTGGCGAGGATAACCATTCCAGCGTAACACTTTCACAAAATGGACACAATGTACGTGAATTTCCAGGAAATTTTCTACGAAAAATGCCCGAAATGCCTTACAGCATTAGATTTATTCGTGTCATTCTACGATATATTCGATTACTATCAGTGGGAATATATTTAGAAAGAGATAATATGTTTATGTATTTGTAACAAATATGCCTGTATTCTACCGATGTAAATATATACTGGAATATAAGACATTAGATATCTGGAACAATTCGTTAGAAAAACAATAGTCATTGCTTTTGGAAAACCAATAACATGGTCAAAACCACACAATTATATATATAGTCGTAATTCTAATTCTACCCATCTTCCAACACCATTTCTCTATTTCGAAGCCACAAAATCGTCATCGCTCGAAACAAACACGTCGACTGGGGTTAATCAAAAACTGGTTACAATAGAATATCATCAAGTACCTATTACCACAAGAACGGTAATTGGAAATTCCATGAGGTTTTATTACACTTTTAATTGGAACACGAAATACCGCGGACCTTTCTTGGAAATTATAATGGGCACATTGGCTTAACTACCTTGTAATATTTAGGTAAGTCAGCAACCTTATTCTAAGTTCACTGGTGGCTAAACTTTCGCAGTTTAATATGATTTTCCTTCAAGTATTTTCATACCCTTAACGTCCCAATTAGTCTCCGTTCAAAATTGTAAAAGCAATTTTTCATTAAATCTAGAAACATGCTCATGTTATGTAAATATGATATCGGTTAAACACAAGTACTTTACGAACTCTACATGTGAACTCTACACGTACTAGGAAGAATAATATGAAAAATGACAAAAAATAAAATCGTAACTGTGTCAGCCACATACATGTTTCACTCTGTTACGTAGCGATAACAATATTTTACTACAAAAGAAATACGAAAGTGGAAGAAACAGGAAATAAGAATTGTTATCTAGCTCTTATTTATATTAAATATACCTCTACATTTTCCACTTACAATATTGAAAACAGACTGAAAAATATCACTCATATAATAGATTACGGTTTTGATGTACCATATTCATTCTAACCCATATAATGATATATTTAACAACTTCACTCTTGAAACGCAAAACAATCAATTTTAAAGTAATTATTTTTGTCACACCAGATCTCTCACTGTGCTGGTATAGAGGACCGATTGTTAAATATCTCTGCCCCCAAAAAAATTCTTAAATATCTCTCTGTAGCCTGACCACATAATAACAATTATCCTATATAACCGAAAACATAAGCCGATCTAACCTCAAATCTAAGCGTTCTCAAACAGACGTCGTTAACAAATCAGACATTGTTACGCCAGGTTGGCGACAATCCAAGCCCAGTGTCTAACTGCTGGTCTCTCGACTTAATGGGGCCGGGAAGGTCGGCAGGACGCCGCTACGGGTGGAGAGCGTAAGTAAATGGGACTTCTAACCTAATAGTGACTTGACAATCTGAGATTTTACGAGCCTATTGGAGATGAGCACCCTTCGAGGCAAATTCAAAATTTATTACAATCTGCCGATTAAAATATCAACTATGAAAATTGCTATAAAATATAAAAAATTACTAAAATTCATTGCAATATACCATTCAAATGACAAAAATATTTTTAATTATGATGTTATATAACGCTTGTGTTATCTATGATTTTCTTGAAAAATATTACGTATAAGGTCAACTATTTACAGCCTCATACGGTTTGTCTTCTGCTTACATTCGTAATAATAGACCTCGCATTTTAAAAGAGCACCATATAAAATCAAAACATATAAAAACAAAACAGCAAAAGTACATATTATACTCGCATATGAACAAAAAAACTTAAATAAATTACTTATATAAATATATGTACATCAAAAAGACCCACATTTGATAATAAAAATAAAATCTTAAGTTTTATATAACCATCATCACATATTATGATAGAAAACTGTGGTAGATCCCTTGTATGGAACACCATGTAACAGATGAATAAGTCAAGCGCACGAATATAAATCACATCTGATATTTAGCTTACTCTACATTTTTTATGTTTCTGTGTCGCGTTATAAAATATCCACTCCGGCATCGCTTAAAACCGTGGCAGCGACGAACAAACGTGATGAGCGCTCGCTACACGCTGTCCAATATTTCAAGTCAACATTTATTGCTATCGTACATTTAAAAAATAGCAATAAACTTATCGTATTATGAATGCAATATTTGCTTGTAGTTAATGTTTGCAAGAACATCGCTTTTCACTATCAACTGATGTGTGTTTAGAGCATATTTAACCACTATGTTCTATTGCGAACTGCTGACGATACATCTACGAGAAATTAAGTTAAAACAATTAATTATAAATACATAAATAACCTACGAGTACCATGCATATAATGATAATTTTCCGGTAAATTACCATCAAAATATTGGAACTAATAATATGACGTAACAAAATTTTCGCTTCTGTTCGACAATAATGCTGCGACACTTTAAATCAGTTTACACGAAATTAACAAACAAAATATGATCAAAGGTTCGGCGCGTTTCACGTTTTGCGTAAACACTGATCGCGTGCGCTGTCAATACGTGTTTAATGAAACAAACATTATAAATTGGATTCACTTGATATTATTATTGCCGACTGAATAATAACAAATTTGAAATTATCTGTAAATATGTAGTTTCAACCCGAAGTGTGCATGTAACGCGACATCGCACTTTATTGTTGTGGATATATTATTATTCTATAGACTTATTCAGAATATAAATGGTGATACATCTAATGTTTTAATTATATTATGACACAATATTTATACAATTATCTCGATTTATGTTAAATAAATAATTTTATTATAAATATTCGTATTTTATTGTCTTTCGGCATTCTCATATTGGCGCTTAGGCTCGACTGGTGAAGAATCTTGAATTATAAGATTATATATATGATATATAAAATATAAATGTAATATAAACAACAGTTTTTTTTTTGTCTTAAAGTATGTGTCAAATGATGCATCTGTTTCAGCTTTTAAGCAGCTATTATGTCATAAAAGAATGCTGGTCCGAAATATAGCACACACAAATAAAAATACAGGTAGCGTTTCGATTTGAACAAATAAAGGCAGATCCAAATATTTGTAAGATCGGTGCTTGAACTACCCCCTAATACCTTGTTGATAACAAATAATATTAGTATTCAGTATGCTCTGAGCAATAAAAGTATTCTGAAAAATGGACCAACTACCACATAGACACCTCTACGTACAAAGTGTGCAAAAAGTAAAAAAAAAACTATAATAAATGAATGTAGCCATAACTCAGAAACGTTTCTAGTCATAAAGATACAACCATGCGTGTAAAACGTGGATAACAAGAAAATACAGCGATACCTTTTACCCAATATTTCAGAACGAACGCACGGCAAAATCACTGCCGGAGAGAGCACTAGCGATATTTCGGGAAAAATCCCACGCAATTTGAGGTTAGCTCACGATCCAACCACACTACACTGATTCGGCTTAAGCTTACGATGTACGACACCATATTTATTGCTACATATATTTCTTTGTTTCTCTTCCCTTTTCACCTTCCACTGCTGCACACTGGTCTCTTTTCAGAATGAAAGTATCAAGGCAAATCTTAGTTTGCCACACTAGCGAAGTGCGGATTGTCAGACCTCACACGCCTTCGAGAAGTTTTTTGTAGCTCTAAGGAGTGCAAGTTTTTGAACTCTAAGGTGTGCAGGTTGTACTCTATATTTCGATGAAAAATATTCGGACCTCACTTGAAATTATACGACGGATTATAGTGGAACAAAAGCCCGCGCTAACCATCAATAAATCATACACTCGACACGTTACTTAGCATTTTCATTGCTTGTATCACGGATTGCAATAATAACTATATATCAAGCGTTGACAACTTAACGTGCCCTAAATTGTCTAGTTCCATAATTTTGGGTGCATTATTTTAAATTCAAATGACTACAAATCAAGGACACGAAACAGGTTTTATAATATCAAAAGTCAATGAATTAATAGATTATTGTCCCTAAAGATGCGCAGAACTATGCTTTAGAAATGCATAAATTATAACACCAAATTACACACTATGATTGTGGCTTGTACGGGAAAAATAATTTAAAAGCAAATACGTAATATATAGATGTTTCTGGTATCCAAAAACGTGGAGAAATCGATCCCAGAACTCCTCGCTCATCGATGAAAGTATAACTGCAGAAATGCATTGGCAATATAGACAAAACCTCACCTATTGTTATATCTGGATTGAAGGATATTACTTGTTACTGAATTTTTTATTTATTTATTGTATTCGAAAACTTATTTAATTTTAGTTACATTCTGAACGTTATGAACAAACAAGAAGACAATAGGAAAAAAACAGACAGAAATCAGTAGTACGAGTACTTATGTCCTTATATATGACCAGTTTTAAGCATGGCCGTGGTAATAGGACTATTAGCGTCAATTAGTCCACTTAGTACTAGCCATATTTAGCACTTACCATCAGTCACAGTTAGGTCAATCAGTAGCAACATAGTCATAGCAAGCATGGAACATTACGTGATCCATCCTTGCTATGACTCGCGTACAAGACTTGGACTATCTCTAAAAACTGCATATATAGCTACATATATACATTATAGCTTCCATATGAGGTTTTCCCGGAGCACTATGAGATGGAGTTCTTCAAGAGAGAGCTCTCCTTCAAAGCATTGGCTACTCCTCAAGTGTTGCAAATTTCCATAGGTGACAGTGACCACTTACCACCAGGTGACCCGTCAAATATAAAAAAAAATATAAATATAAAAAATATACACGTGCAATCCTCGACAGAAGACTCAGCATAGTCTAACTTTTTATCATTTCATTGTTAGACACGACTCTACTAACAAAACTGAAAAGGTAAGACTGTAGTCTACCACGCTGACCAACTGCGGACGCGCAGACTCTACACGCCTTAGAAAACACAATGGAAAACTCAAAGGTGTGCAGGTTACCTCACGATGTTATGTCTCACCATTACCGCAAGTGACATTTATTTCTTACAATGGCGATTTTTCGCAAACAGTTACACTAAAGGATTTAAACTTAGACCCTCAGATGGGAGGCTGAATTCTAAACCAATGGGCTCTCACTGCAATGTGTATGTCAGAATGAATAGTACTTAGTTATAGGACAATAAAAGGCCTAATAGGTCACATTAATCCCGTATTATTATCTCTCAGATCAATTTAGCATTCCCTTTATTGGATAAACAGAGCCGTTAGTCGGCATTAAATTGATACAGCTTCCAATTGTGGACCTCCAAGCCTGGCCAATCAATTAATTAGATAATTGCACATTACAAACTTCAACGATGCACTATGACTCAAGATTACCCACATTGGTATTGATTACGAATGCAAAAATAATCCTCTGTAGCTGCAGAACCGATGAACCATTTTTAATAAAATTGTCTACAGAAAGGACTCTGGTTATAACATCTGAATAAGGCAAATACAGGTTAATAATTGCAAAATAACTACAATGACACCAACAATCGGCTGACCGAACTCTAGTCGGTTTGGGATGTTATCGCTCAAAAGACAAATTATAAGAAGGAGGTGTGAATAAAAGTTATGTAAAAAAAATATCTTACCTTAAGTACTATGCTTACAATTTTATTTATAAAACGCTTTGTGATCAGATTCCTTCCACTTAGCGTAACAAGTTTTGTTCCGTGAGTTCGAAATTTTCGCGCAAAAAAATTAAGATTGTCTCACTAACAAGATCGCCTTAACTTTTTATATGGAGACGCTGTTCCTACGCCAATTTTCTTAAGAACTTGATGGATACTAATGGTTTCGGAAAACAGTTTTTCTTAAAAGAGATATTATAGGAAAATATTTTCAATTGTATTAGCTTATCCGCGTCACCGCTAACGATCTTATAGGAAAAAAGTATAGTTTCGTAAAGTAATATTGCAACCTTTTCGCTCTTATTACGAGTACTAACTTACGTGTCCACCTCGAACAGCTTACAAAAAGAAGAAAAAGACGTAACTCGATAGATCGAGCATAGGCTGTACTCCTGTCAGATGGTCTGACAACCTTAAGAAAATAACGGAAGGCTGCTGGATTCAAAGAGCCCGGTGGAAGCGCGCCGGATAGGAGAGATCTATGTCCAGTACTGAGCTTACAAAGGCTTGATGGATACAAGGATGAACAGCTTACTCACTTTATATAACTAATACTAACAAAGGCATTTTACATTTTTGGAAAAATTGAAATATTATCATCATTAATATTAAAATTTGATGTTGTATTATGAAAAAGTCATATCTGTCCACTAGAACTTTTTATCTTAGAAATATAATAAACGACGAATCGCCAATCAACAAATCAACAAACAACCAGACAAACATAATATATCACCATTAAAAACGACAACGAATATTAAAGTGCTATTTGGATTATTTTTTGAACACAAATTCATTCAAAAGTAATAAAATGTATAATGAAAAAGCTATCGTTAAGAATAAAAGTTTGAATGCATGCGGAGTATGCACAATGACTACTTACATACATTAACTTTATACAACTAATGTTAATTAGTAAAAAGTCATATAATATTTCATAGAAAAATCCTACGTTCTCAGTCTCTCCATCAACTTTGTTATTTATTTGTCAAACATACATTTTGCATAACTACAAATCGCCTCTCAAGCTATTTGCATAAGCACGCGTATTTAATCAGCGTTAAAGCAACGAAATCATTACGTCTTTATTACCCTATCTCCGGAATCACTGACCCTGAAAACTTGGAATTCAGTACGTACTCGCTCGTGAAGTTGTTTAGCTTTAATGGAAACCATCGTAGCGAAACGCGGGACGAGAGAAAATCCACTATAGAACAACGTCACATGTATCGATAGGTATTTTGTACATCATGTTATATACACAATATATGAGGTTTCGTGAGAAATCGTAACCATTGTATATGCTGTGGTAGCCAAACAGAAGCGGTCATATAGCTTACTTATTGGATATAATATATGTTTAAACTACCGACCATTTTACATTAATTTAATAAGAATTAAAGCAACATAAATTTTCCTTTTGCATTGTCGAAAGAACGATATACTCTTCTAAGCGATAGAGTAAGGGTAAATTATTCATTATATTTTTAGCATGTACAGATAAATTCCTTATATGCAAAAAATATCAACCATATTTAAAAATATCACACAAATGATCGGAAGCCAACTCAATTCGATTCGGAAATCTCCAGATGTGATAGGAAAAAAAATATTCATGTATCCCAAGAAATATAAAGAAAAGCCTAAGCGGAAAATTGAAAGAAATATACGAAGTATTCGTACATACTCGTATGTATGAGATGTCAACCACAGATAACTATTAAATCTCGAGGCTCTCGCTTGATAGTACAATCAATTTTGCGTTCTATCTAGACTCCAGTTTACGGATATTATATAGTATCTGAGCGTACAAGGTATGTGCTGTAGTTAAGTGTCTCTAAAATAATTTACAAAGCGTGTAACAACTGCCAACACACTCTTAGCCAATGCCTATAGAAATGGCAGACGATAGCTTAAAACCCTCTTATTTGTAAGAGGAAACTTGTCTCCAACAGTGGAATAATGAAAAGAGTTGATGACGGAGATAAGAATATTTTACAAAAGGAACTTCGATTTAATTAAATAATTAGATTAATTAAAAATAAATTTCTCCTTACAGCATTTGCGGTGCTGTTTAATGAGTACACCTGCCAAATTTCGTCAACATTAAAATGACAGAAAATCGGAATCGGAAGCTAAGTTTCAATATAGGCGTTAAATTGCAAATACGATTTGAAGTTTTCTCTTTCTTTATAAGCTGATAAACAAGCAAATAGGCCACTTGACGATAAGGTGATGACTATGAATATTTGCAACACTAAAGCAGCTGCCAATGTTGCCAGCAGATGCCAGCAAATTTTATTAACGACCCATTTAGTTGTCTATTCATTTAGGTCAGACACTGACTGATAAGGGAGTCAGAAGTCGTTTTATTAATTTTCTTATCTATTACATAACTTCACTTACTTTTAATTAATATTTTTATATATCACATACATATGTATTGGAAATCAATGTATATATAATTATATACCTGCCTACCCCGTAAGGGACCTGACGTGAAGATATGTATGTATGTATATATTGATGAATGTAGGAGAAGCAAACCACATCTGTAAAGATAGAGATATTCTTTAAATTCTTTAAAATATATTCATTTTTATTGGACCTTCTTCATAAGCTGTAGCCGAACATAGCGATGTCGCGGCGGAGACTTACGTAAAGCTACAATCAATACAACATATTAAGTACAAACATTTCTGATATTTTCTTCTTTATTAAAAAGAAACGTTCTCTATTCAAGATGAAAACTTTTGAAACTCGAACAAAACGATCGATTTACTAAAGCCAAAGTTCCTTAATTGCGCAAAGAGAAAGTATGTACAAAGTGCAAATGTCACAAAGAAAGAAAGCTCTTTTCTTTGCGCCAAATGCGCAGTCGAACGCTCTCACTTTAAATGCATCAAAGACTGAGGCGAGTAGCGCTCAACACCCGACTCACTTGTACATTGTGCATACAAAGCGATTTGTAAAACGTCGGTCTATAGCTCAACGGAACATGATTTTACTATTAATGCTTGTGCTAAAATTAAAATTACGTAGATGAGTGTCCCGGTACACAAAGCACTTCTAACAGACACAAGTGAATCGCAATAAACCTGATTGCGGTGTTGGCGAATGATCATTATTTTCTTTCACTTTTTTCTACAGTTACTTTCTCGCAATATTCGTGTCATTAAAGCTACATACAGTATTAAGTATACTTTGAGGTATACTTAACATTTTAGACGTTAGTTTTAACTAAATTACAGAAGTATAAAAAATTCCGACTGTAGTTAGTATGTATTTGTAAACTTTGCTATTTAAATAATCACAATATTATGGAATTATTGTCGTATTGTTGTGAGAAAATGCCAAAAATATTTACCTATGACTTTCTTATTTCATTTTCAACACTGCAAGATTTCCAAAGTAGTTGATGCAAAGTGTGTATTTGATTTCTAATTACATTTTAACGTGTATGGTTTTTCTAAGTGCGAAGTATAATAACGATTGTATAGATAAGAAAATAAAGCTTATTTTTAGATATTTTTAGCGGCGAGTTTTTTAATCACAAATAAAACCTAACAAGTTTGACAGGGGTCGGGAAACACAAAGGGAAGGTCTGTATCGTGTATTACGCGATTGACCTAAACGGGTGGCTAACTCACAGTTATATTATTTGTCGTATATGAGTATTATGCTTATTATATCTTTCTATCCTAAACCTTTATATGTATATTACTTTTCTTTAAATCAGTTTATAAATTCGGTTTTTAACTTTTGCATATACATATATTTGTTGACTTACAACATTAACCTGTTCTTGATTAAGATTCTTTAAATATAAATACTGTAATAGGTGTAACAATGCCAATTTTTATTGATGCAGATGCCTAACTAGACCAAGACTCGTCTATCTTGACTCAATAGATCAGATAGTGGCTGATGTGGGTGAAGAGAATAGTGAATGATAAATACTTTGAATACCTCGATTATTCGTAAACATTGACACTCTTTAGACATGCGTTGTGTAGAACGTCATTACGTTTACATTAAAAATAAAAGCCTTCCTAAACAAAACAAAGCTGTGATTACAGGGAGGAAAGCTGGAACACCGGCCAGCACCTACATTAAAAAGCGCCATCCTGCTGACAATGCGCTCCGGCAGGTTTAAGCAGCGAGCGCCGGAAGAATTTAAAGCGGTTTCAGCGGATTTACGGAATGAGCATAAATTTAAGCGCAACGCCCCATTTTTATTTACTCTGTTGTTATTGTTTTGTCAAAACAATGAAAGTTGAAGTTAGTTCTACATCGGACAGAGCCTATTAATACTTTTTACCTATCATGGAGAGCATATAGCAAATAAATAAACAAGCACGAGTCCTTTTAGACGCAATTGGTCTATGAACAAGTGACCACTAGTAGCATGACCCTATGGGTGTTTCCAAGGTACAAATGTAAGTACCTACACCAGTTGAAAAGTATCAGTCATAAAGCTTTATTGAAGGCTATGTTCAGACACCATCGCCAGGGTTTCAGATAGACAAGCGAAATGTGCGAAAGTCTTGAAAAACACTGATACAAGATGTGCTTTAAGATTCTGAGCGCTGGAATAAATGGTGCAGAGTTGAAAAAGAGTTATTCCCAGAGGAGACTCTTGCTCTCAATATGAAGTGAAGCTGTGAATTTAGAAGCATGCATCCATAATGATGGACAAATATTCTCGCTATGGTGCATTGCGACAACGTCAGTAAAATATTATTTTACCAATATATGTCGTCATGATATTTCTAAGACAAATTAAAAATCATTACAGTCAGAATATACATATTAACTCTATCTGATAAGTTTTCATCATTTTTTATTAAATCTTCATAGTCTATATATTAGTATGTTCATGAAAGTTTAACTTATTTTCAGGGACTTAGTTTCTTAGATTTTTATAGTTATAATATTCCGACTTGAGCGACTAGTTGATTTAGTTTTCAGTGGAACTAAATGCTGAGTCGGGATCTACATAGTATTGGCTAAAAAGAATGTAAAAAATATTGCAATCTTTGTACTGTTATTACATGCACGTGCAAAATAGTACACATTATTAGTGTGCCTTGTTCAAAGTCCAGCTTATTTATCTATTACTAACAGCTTGCAAAAAAGATAAAAGTCGATAGAAGGAGCATGGCCGCTCTCCTAATCCTATATTCGTCCTATACATTATTGTCTCTACATGCAGTATACAGCCCTAACAAGCAGTCCTAATTAGTAACATATACTCTGTTACTTGCAGTCGTAAAATAAATACGGGTGTAATATCCGAAATTCGCGCAGAACCTAAAGAGAAAGTACGAGAATAAGAAGTTGGTAACAACAAGTAAAAAGTTGCACGCTTGCATCTCGCGGAGCTCAACACAGACGTAAACTCAAAGTAATCTGGACAGTAGCCAGAATTAACGTTTCAGTAATTCTATTGGATGTTTGATTTAAAGACAGGTAACCACCCGATGTGCTCACTTATATAATTACATGAGAGCTTTACTCGTTTGCTACGGATTGATAAATAACATGCAGGCTGTTTTAAAACAAGGTAACGCTGATTTTGTAAAGATTAAAAACTATCTTGGTTTGTGAAATTAAATTATCCAAATGTAATAGATCAGTTCCACGTGGAATAAATGTCAAAAATATACTTTCTCTATTTATATATGTACGTATGTACCTACAACGACATCGTATGTATTTACTGCGTTTGAAATTGCATACGTTTTTTGATCTACACGACATTTGTGTACATAGTCTATACGACATAATTTCAACTTTCAAACTTTGTTAATGAAATAAGTTTTATTAAACTGTAATATTATTGTAAATTAAAAACCAAAGACTCGAATATAAAAAAAAAACGTGTCAACTCCATACGCGGTAACACGATAGTCCCAAGTTTTAACTCCCTCACGAATTACCGCTGTGTAAAGTTTACGTCTGCGCGCGATCCACACACTATCCGCTCAACACGAACTTCGGAACAACAGAGAAACTTTTAGTTGTAGCACTGCACCACACAGCCCCCGTGAAGCCGTGTCACTGACAGAATTTACATATACACAACTATAAAGGCATCTTACGAACTGGAGAGTCTGCGAATTGACGCAAGCGTCTGCAAGATGACAGGTAACAAAAGAAACTTATCTTAATTGCAATTTAAACAGAATATATTACTTAAGACTAAATATGTACGTTAATAAAGTAAAGACATTTTTTTATAATGGAACAACTGAAAGGTAGGCTTACAAATCTTGATATAATATGAATAATAGTAAGAACCACAAAACACAAATTTCAACGGTTAAAGAATTTCCTGTCGAAACGTCAGTCTCGTACTTACTGAAGCTTAGCGTCTTATTCTTGATCCCGGCACGCTTGACGTAATAAATCGTTCTCAAGGAGTTTCCCAAACCCGCTGGAAATATGGAGTAAATGTTTATTAATGCCATATTTATAATCTCGCCTCAATATAACCTTAATAATTTGTATTTCTTACTAAACCCGTTTTTTAGATTTCCTTGGCAAAACGAACTCAGTTTAGCCCTGTGCAACTTTAGGCGTAAAGCGATTGAACCTACTCGTATGTTTTTTAATTAGACCGTAATAATTATATATGATTAATACACATAACGCAAAAATATTTACACATTTGTATGCGTACTATTTGTATACAGTTAAATATGTTATATGAGCTTTTTTATTAAGCATTAGGCTAGCGTTTGATAACAATCTCATTTTACTGGAGCAAAACGCAGACTACGATATATCAAACAAATATATTTTCACTATTATACAATACTGATACATTTAAATAACGTATAAACATACCCACGTATTTCCTTTCTTGTGCCACGTAACTGCTCAAAGGGATGCCATCAAGTGGCAAGTTTCGCAGTTCGCGTGAGCTAAACTTTTACTACGGCTCCTTTTAACACTCCTTCGTTTATTTACATTTTATTGCGCCTGCCCTCATCGCAGTTACCTAATCGCTTTATTTACTTTGTAAAGACATTTCCGGGTAAGAAACGACTGCGCGGGCAACAATCAACATAAACGAGGATCTGTGTAAGTATATATAAATAAGATCATATAGATTAAATGTTATAGTAATATACGGCCCATTTATCACTCCACTGTTGGAATATAGATCTCCTCTTACATTGAGAGGGTTAAGGCCATGGTCTGCCACGCTGGCCGAGTCCGGTTTGGCAGACTTCACACGCCTCAGATTTTTTTAAATAAATTCTAAGGTGTGCAGGTTTCATTACGGTGTTTTCCTTCACCGTTGGCACAACTTAACATATGAAAAATGTATCGAAACGATCGTTAAATAAAGATATAGCATGATTGTAATTTTATATTGAGAACTGTCTATGTCCTGTATTTTTCAGATGAAAGCTCCTTAAATAAGTAATGTACAATACTTTTTTCAAACAAAATTAATTGAATAAGAATCAGAAAAATAAATATAATTTCAGCAGCAAGGTTTTACTTTTAAGAAATAGAATAACTGATTATTTCGTTGATTTTTGAAGTTGAGAACACCCGAAAGAACTACGGAAAGGTCGTCAT